>CAUEHS010000306.1:0-60516 GCA_958510865.1 Myrrha octodecimguttata | reverse complement strand
CCCTTACCTTTACCCTTACCCTTACCCTTACCCTTACCCTTACCCTTACCCTTACCCTTACCCTTACCCTTACCTTTACCCTTACCCTTGCTTTTACCCTTAAGCTTACCCTTACCCTTACCCTTACCCTTACCCTTACCCTTACTCTTGCTTTTACCCTTAAGCTTACCCTTACCCTTACCCTTACCCTTACCCTTACCCTTGCTTTTACCCTTAGGCTTACCCTTACCCTTTCCCTTACCCTTACCCTTGCTTTTACCCTTAAGCTTACCCTTACCCTTACCCTTACCCTTACCCTTACCCTTACCCTTACCCTCACCCTTACCCTTACCCTCACCCTTACCCTTACCCTTACCCTTACCCTTACCCTTACCCTAACCCTTACCCTTACCCTTACCCTTACCCTTACCCTTACCCTTGCTTTTACCCTTAGGCTTACCCTTACCTTTACCCTTACCCTTACCCTTACCCTTACCCTTACCCTTACCCTTACCCTTGCTTTTACCCTTAAGCTTACCCTTACCCTTACCCTTACCCTTACCCTTACCCTTACCCTTGCTTTTACCCTTAAGCTTACCCTTACCCTTACCCTTACCCTTACCCTTACCCTTACCCTTACCCTTACCCTTACCCTTACCCTTACCCTCACCCTTACCCTCACCCTTGCTTTTACCCTTAAGCTTACCCTTACCCTTACCCTTACCCTTACCCTTACCCTTACCCTTGCTTTTACCCTTAAGCTTACCCTTACCCTTACCCTTACCCTTACCCTTACCCTTGCTTTTACCCGTAGGCTTACCCTTACCCTTACCCTTACCCTTACCCTTGCTTTTACCCTTAAGCTTACCCTTACCCTTACCCTTACCCTTACTCTTACCCTTACCCTTACCCTTACCCTTACCCTTGCTTTTACCCTTAGGCTTACCCTTACCTTTACCCTTACCCTTACCCTTACCCTTACCCTTACCCTTACCCTTGCTTTTACCCTTAAACTAACCCTTACCCTTACCCTTACCCTTACCCTTACCCTTAACCTTACCCTTACCCTTGCTTTTACCCTTAAGCTCACCCTTACCCTTACCCTTACCCTTACCCTTACACTTACCCTTACCCTGACCCTTACCCTTGCTTTTACCCTTAAGCTTACCCTTACCCCTACCCTTACCCTTACCCTTAAGCTTACCCTTACCCTTACCCTTACCCTTACCCTTACCCTTACCCTTACCCTTACCCTTGCTTTTACCCTTAAGCTTACCCTTACCCTTACCCTTACCCTTACCCTTACCCTTACCCTTACCCTTGCTTTTACCCTTAAGCTTACCCTTTCCCTTACCCTTACCCTTACCCTTAAGCTTACCCTTACCCTTACCCTTACCCTTACCCTTACCCTTACCCTTACCCTTGCTTTTACCCTTAAGCTTACCCTTACCCTTACCCTTACCCTTACCCTAACCCTTACCCTTAACCTTACCCTTACCCTTACCCTTACCCTTACCCTTACCCTTGCTTTTACCCTTAGGGTTACCCTTACCTTTACCCTTACCATTACCTTTACCCTTACCCTTACCCTTACCCTTACCCTTACCCTTGCTTTTACCCTTAAGCTTACCCTTACCCTTACCCTTACCCTTACCCTTACCCTTACCCTTACCCTTACCCTTACCCTTACCCTTACCCTTACCCTTACCCTTACCCTTACCCTTACCCTTACCCTTACCCTTGCTTTTACCCTTAAGCTTACCCTTACCCTTACCCTTACCCTTACCCTTACCCTTACCATTACCCTTACCCTTACCCTTACCCTTGCTTTTACCCTTAAGCTTACCCTTACCCTTACCCTTACTCTTACCCTTACCCTTACCCTTACCCTTACCCTTGCTTTTACCCTTAAGCTTACCCTTACCCTTACCTTTACCCTTACCCTCACCCTTACCCTTACCCTTACCCTTACCCTTACCCTTACCCTTACCCTTACCCTTACCCTTACCCTTACCCTTACCCTTACCCTTGCTTTTACCCTTAGGCTTACCCTTACCTTTAGCCTTACCCTTACCCTTACCCTTACCCTTACCCTTACCCTTACCCTTACCCTTGCTTTTACCCATAAGCTTACCCTTACCCTTACCCTTACCCTTACCCTTACCCTTACCCTTACCCTTACCCTTGCTTTTACCCTTAAGCTTACCCTTACCCTTACCCTTACCCTTACACTTACCCTTGCTTTTACCCTTAGGCTTACCCTTACCCTTACCCTTACCCTTACCCTTAAGCTTACCCTTACCCTTACCCTTACCCTTACCCTTACCCTTACCCTTACCCTTACCCTTACCCTTACCCTTGCTTTTACCCTTAAGCTTACCCTTACCCTTACCCTTACCCTTACCCTTACCCTTACCCTTACCCTTACCCTTGCTTTGACCCTCAGGCTTACCCTTACCTTTACCCTTACCCTTACCCTTACCCTTACCCTTACCCTTACCCTTACCCTTACCCTTACCCTTACCCTTGCTTTTACCCTTAAGCTTACCCTTACCCTTACCCTTACCCTTACCCTTACCCTTACCCTTACCCTTACCCTTGCTTTTACCCTTAAGCTTACCCTTACCCTTACCCTTACCCTTACCCTTACCCTTACCCTTACCCTTACCCTTGCTTTTACCCTTAGGCTTACCCTTACCCTTACCCTTACCCTTACCCTTGCTTTTACCCTTAAGCTTACCCTTACCCTTACCCTTACCCTTACCCTTACCCTTACCCTTACCCTTACCCTTACCCTTACCCTTACCCTTGCTTTTACCCTTAGGCTTAACCTTACCTTTACCCTTACCCTTACCCTTACCCTTACCCTTACCCTTACCCTTACCCTTACCCTTACCCTTACCCTTACCCTTACCCTTACCCTTACCCTTACCCTTGCTTTTACCCTTAAGCTTACCCTTACCCTTATCCTTACCCTTACCCTTACCCTTACCCTTACACTTGCTTTTACCCTTAAGCTTACCCTTACCCTTACCCTTACCCTTACCCTAACCCTTACCCTTACCCTCACCCTTGCTTATACCCTTAAGCTTACCCTTACCCTTACCCTTACCCTTACCCTTACCCTCACCCTTACCCTTACCCTTACCCTTACCCTTACCCTTGCTTTTACCCTTAGGCTTACCCTTACCTTTACCCTTACCCTTACCCTTACCCTTACCATTACCCTTACCCTTACCCTTACCCTTGCTTTTACCCTTAAGCTTACCCTTACCCTTACCCTTACCCTTACCCTTACCCTAACCTTTACCCTTGCTTTTACCCTTACCCTTACCCTTACCCTTACCCTTACCCTTACCCTTACCCTTACCCTTACCCTTACCCTTACCCTTACCCTTACCCTTGCTTTTACCCTTAAGCTTACCCTTACCCTTACCCTTACCCTTACCCTTACCCTTACCCTTACCCTTACCCTTACCCTTACCCTTACCCTTATCCTTACCCTTGCTTTTACCCTTAAGCTTACCCTTACCCTTACCCTTACCCTTACCCTTACCCTTACCCTTACCCTTACCCTTACCCTTGCTTTTACTCTTAGGCTTACCCTTACCTTTACCCTTACCCTTACCCTTACCCTTACCCTCACCCTTACCCTTACCCTTGCTTTTACCCTTAAGCTTACCCTTACCCTTACCCTTACCCTTACCCTTACCCTTGCTTTTACCCTTAAGCTTACCCTTACCCTTACCCTTAACCTTACCCTTACCCTTGCTTTTACCCTTAGGCTTACCCTTACCCTTACCCTTACCCTTACCCTTGCTTTTACCCTTAAGCTTACCCTTACCCTTACCCTTACTCTTACCCTTACCCTTACCCTTACCCTTACCCTTACCCTTACCCTTACCCTTACCCTTACCCTTACCCTTACCCTTACCCTTGCTTTTACCCTTAGGCTTACCCTTACCTTTACCCTTACCCTAACCCTTACCCTTACCCTTACCCTTGCCCTTACCCTTGCTTTTACCCTTAAGCTTACCCTTACCCTTACCCTTACCCTTACCCTTACCCTTACCCTTACCCTTACCCTTACCCTTACCCTTACCCTTACCCTTACCCTTACCCTTGCTTTTACCCTTAAGCTTACCCTTACCCTTACCCTTACCCTTACCCTTACCCTTACCCTTACCCTTACCCTTGCTTTTACCCTTAAGCTTACCCTTACCCTTACCCTTACCCTTACCCTTACCCTTACCCTTACCCTTACCCTTACCCTCGCTATTACCCTTAGGCTTACCCTTACCTTTACCCTTACCCTTACCCTTACACTTACCCTTACCCTTGCTTTAACCCTTAAGCTTACCCTTACCCTTACCCTTACCCTTAAGCTTACCCTTACCCTTACCCTTACCCTTACCCTTACCCTTACCCTTGCTTTTACCCTTAAGCTTACCCTTACCCTTACCCTTACCCTTACCCTTACCCTTGCTTTTACCCTTAAGCTTACCCTTACCCTTACCCTTACCCTTAAGCTTACCCTTACCCTTACCCTTACCCTTACCCTTACCCTTACCCTTACCCTTACCCTTACCCTTACCCTTTCCCTTACCCTTACCCTTGCTTTTACCCTTAAGCTTACCCTTACCCTTACCCTTACCGTTACCCTTAAGCTTACCCTTACCCTTACCCTTACCCTTACCCTTACCCTTACCCTTAACCTTAACCTTACCCTTGCTTTTACCCTTAAGCTTACCCTTACCCTTACCCTTACCCTTACCCTTAAGCTTACCCTTACCCTTACCCTTACCCTTACCCTTGCTTTTACCCTTAAGCTTACCCTTACCCTTACCCTTACCCTTACCCTTAAGCTTACCCTTATCCTTACCCTTACCCTTACCCTAACCCTTACCCTTACCCTTACCCTTGCTTTTACCCTTAAGCTTACCCTTACCCTTACCCTTACCCTTACCCTTGCTTTTACCCTTAAGCTTACCCTTACCCTTACCCTTACCCTTACCCTTAAGCTTACCCTTACCCTTACCCTTACCCTTACCCTTACCCTTACCCTTACCCTTACCCTTATCCTTACCCTTGCTTTTACCCTTAAGCTTACCCTTACCCTTACCCTTACCCTTACCCTTACCCTTACCCTTGCTTTTACCCTTAGGCTTACCCTTACCTTTACCCTTACCCTTACCCTTACCCTTACCCTTACCCTTGCTTTTACCCTTAAGCTTACCCTTACCCTTACCCTTACCCTTACCCTTGCTTATACCCTTAGGCTTACCCTTACCTTTACCCTTACCCTTACCCTTACCCTTACCCTTACCCTTGCTTTTACCCTTAAGCCTTCCCTTACCCTTACCCTTACCCTTACCCTTACCCTTACCCTTACCCTTACCCTTACCCTTACCCTTACCCTTACCCTCACCCTTGCTTTTACCCTTAAGCTTACCCTTACCCTTACCCTTACCCTTACCCTTACCCTTACCCTTACCCTTTCCCTTACCCTTACCCTTACCCTTACCCTTACCCTTACCCTTACCCTTACCCTTACCCTTACCCTTGCTTTTACCCTTAAGCTTACCCTTACCCTTACCCTTACCCTTACCCTTACCCTTACCCTTACCCTTACCCTTACCCTTGCTTTTACCCTTAGGCTTACCCTTACCTTTACCCTTACCCTTACCCTTACCCTTACCCTTACCCTTACCCTTACCCTTGCTTTTACCCTTAAGCTTACCCTTACCCTTACCCTTACCCTTACCCTTACCCTTACCCTTGCTTTTACCCTTAAGCTTACCCTTACCCTTACCCTTACCCTTACCCTTACCCTTGCTTTTACCCTTAGGCTTACCCTTACCCTTACCCTTACCCTTACCCTTACCCTTAAGCTTACCCTTACCCTTACCCTTACCCTTACCCTTACCCTTACCCTTACCCTTACCCTTACCCTTACCCTTACCCTTGCTTTTACCCTTAAGCTTACCCTTACCCTTACCCTTACACTTACCCTTACCCTTACCATTACCCTTACCCTTACCCTTACCCTTACCCTAACCCTTACCCTTACCCTTGCTTTTACCCTTAGGCTTACCCTTACCTTTACCCTTACCCTTACCCTTACCCTTAAGCTAACCCTTACCCTTACCCTTACCCTTACCCTTACCCTTACCCTTACCCTTACCCTTACCCTTACCCTTACCCTTACCCTTACCCTTGCTTTTACCCTTAAGCTTACCCTTACCCTTACCCTTACACTTACCCTTACCCTTACCCTTACCCTTACCCTTACCCTTACCCTTACCCTTACCCTAACCCTTACCCTTACCCTTGCTTTTACCCTTAGGCTTACCCTTACCTTTACCCTTACCCTTACCCTTACCCTTACCCTTACCCTTACCCTTACCCTTACCCTTACCCTTACCCTTACCCTTGCTTTTACCCTTAAGCTTACCCTTACCCTTACCCTTACACTTACCCTTACCATTACCCTTACCCTTACCCTTACCCTTACCCTTACCCTTACCCTAACCCTTACCTTTACCCTTGCTTTTACCCTTAGGCTTACCCTTACCTTTACCCTTACCCTCACCCTTACCCTTACCCTTACCCTTACTCTTACCCTTACCCTTACCCTTACCCTTACCCTTACCCTTGCTTTTACCCTTAAGCTTACCCTTACCCTTACCCTTACCCTTACCCTCACCCTTACCCTTACCCTTACCCTTGCTTTTACCCTTAAGCTTACCCTTACCCTTACCCTTACCCTTACCCTTACCCTTACCCTTACCCTTACCCTTACCCTTACCCTTACCCTTACCCTTACCCTTACCCTTGCTTTTACCCTTAAGCTTACCCTTACCCTTACCCTTACCCTTACCCTTACCCTTACCTTTACCCTTACCCTTACCCTTACCCTTACCCTTACCCTTACCCTTACCCTTACCCTTGCTTTTACCCTTAGGCTTACCCTTACCTTTACCCTTACCCTTACCCTTACCCTTACCCTTACCCTTGCTTTAACCCTTAAGCTTACCCTTACCCTCACCCTTACCCTTACCCTTACCCTTGCTTTTACCCTTAAGCTTACCCTTACCCTTACCCTTACCCTTACCCTTACCCTTGTTTTACCCTTAGGCTTACCCTTACCCTTACCCTTACCCTTACCCTTGCTTTTACCCTTAAGCTTACCCTTACCCTTACCCTTACCCTTACCCTTACCCTTACCCTTACCCTTACCCTTACCTTTACCCTTACCCTTGCTTTTACCCTTAGGCTTACCCTAACCTTTACCCTTACCCTTACCCTTACCCTTACCCTTACCCTTACCCTTACCCTTACCCTTGCTTTTACCCTTAAGCTTACCCTTACCCTTACCCTTACCCTTACCCTTACCCTTGCTTTTACCCTTAAGCTTACCCTTACCCTTACCCTTACCCTCACCCTTACCCTTACCCTTACCCTTGCTTATACCCTTAAGCTTACCCTTACCCTCACCCTTACCCTTACCCTTACCCTTACCCTTACCCTTACCCTTACCCTTACCCTTACCCTTGCTTTTACCCTTAGGCTTACCCTTACCTTTACCCTTACCCTTACCCTTACCCTTACCCTTGCTTTTACCCTCAAGCTTACCCTTACCCTTACCCTTACCCTTACCCTAACCCTTACCCTTGCTTTTACCCTTAAGCTTACCCTTACCCTTACCCTTACCCTTACCCTTACCCTTACCCTTACCCTTACCCTTACCCTTACCCTTGCTTTTACCCTTAAGCTTACCCTTACCCTTACCCTTACCCTTACCCTTACCCTTACCCTTACCCTTACCCTTACCCTTACCCTTACCCTCACCCTTACCCTTACCCTTACCCTTACCCTTACCCTTACCCTTACCCTTACCCTTACCCTTGCTTTTACCCTTAAGCTTACCCTTACCCTTACCCTTACCCTTACCCCTACCCTTACCCTTACCCTTACCCTTACCCTTACCCTTACCCTTGCTTTTACCCTAAGGCTTACCCTTACCTTTACCCTTACCCTTACCCTTACCCTTGCTTTTACCCTTAAGCTTACACTTACCCTTACCCTTACCCTTGCTTTTACCCTTAGGCTTACCCTTACCCTTACCCTTACCCTTACCCTTACCCTTGCTTTTACCCTTAAGCTTACCCTTACCCTTACCCTTACCCTTACCCTTACCCTTACCCTTACCCTTACCCTTACCCTTACCCTTACCCTTACCCTTGCTTTTACCCTTAAGCTTACCCTTACCCTTACCCTTACCCTTACCCTTACCCTTACCCTTACCCTTACCCTTACCCTTACCCTTACCCTTACCCTTACCCTTACCCTTACCCTTACCCTTACCCTTGCTTTTACCCTTAAGCTTACCCTTACCCTTACCCTTACCCTTACCCTTACCCTTACCCTTACCCTTACCCTTACCCTTACCCTTACCCTTACCCTTACCCTTACCCTTACCCTAACCCTTACCCTTACCCTTACCCTTACCCTTACCCTTGCTTTTACCCTTAAGCTTACCCTTACCCTTACCCTTACCCTTACCCTTACCCTTACCCTTACCCTTACCCTTACCCTTACCCTTACCCTTACCCTTACCCTTACCCTTACCCATACCCTTGCTTTTACCCTTAGGCTTACCCTTACCTTTACCCTTACCCTTACCCTTACCCTTACCCTTACCCTTACCCTTACCCTTGCTTTTACCCTTAAGCTTACCCTTATCCTTACCCTTACCCTTACCCTTACCCTTACCCTTGCTTTTACCCTTAAGCTTACCCTTACCCTTACCCTTACCCTTACCCTTACCCTTGCTTTTACCCTTAGGCTTACCCTTACCCTTACACTTACCCTTACCCTTACCCTTACCCTTACCCTTACCCTTACCCTTACCCTTACCCTTACCCTTACCCTTACCCTTACCCTTACCCTTACCCTACCCTCACCCTTGCTTTTACCCTTAAGCTTACCCTTACCCTTACCCTTACCCTTACCCTTACCCTTACCCTTACCCTTACCCTTACCCTTACCCTTACCCTTACCCTTACCCTTACCCTCACCCTTACCCTTACCCTCACCCTTACCCTTACCCTTACCCTTACCCTTACCCTTGCTTTTACCCTTAGGCTTACCCTTACCTTTACCCTTACCCTTACCCTTGCTTTTACCCTTAAGCTTACCCTTACCCTTACCCTTACCCTTACCCTTACCCTTACCCTTACCCTTGCTTTTACCCTTAAGCTTACCCTTACCCTTACCCTTACCCTTACCCTTACCCTTACCCTTACCCTTACCCTTACCCTTACCCTTACCCTTACCCTTACCCTCACCCTTGCTTTTACCCTTAAGCTTACCCTTACCCTTACCCTTACCCTTACCCTTACCCTTACCCTTGCTTTTACCCTTAAGCTTACCCTTACCCTTACCCTTACCCTTACCTTTACCCTTGCTTTTACCCGTAGGCTTACCCTTACCCTTACCCTTACCCTTACCCTTGCTTTTACCCTTAAGCTTACCCTTACCCTTACCCTTACCCTTACTCTTACCCTTACCCTTACCCTTACCCTTACCCTTACCCTTGCTTTTACCCTTAGGCTTACCCTTACCTTTACCCTTAACCTTACCCTTACCCTTACCCTTACCCTTACCCTTGCTTTTACCCTTAAGCTAACCCTTACCCTTACCCTTACCCTTACCCGAACCCTTAACCTTACCCTTACCCTTGCTTTTACCCTTAAGCTCACCCTTACCCTTACCCTTACCCTTACCCTTACACTTACCCTTACCCTGACCCTTACCCTTGCTTTTACCCTTAAGCTTACCCTTACCCTTACCCTTACCCTTACCCTTAAGCTTACCCTTACCCTTACCCTTACCCTTACCCTTACCCTTACCCTTACCCTTACCCTTACCCTTGCTTTTACCCTTAAGCTTACCCTTACCCTTACCCTTACCCTTACCCTTACCCTGGCTTTTACCCTTAAGCTTACCCTTTCCCTTACCCTTACCCTTACCCTTAAGCTTACCCTTACCCTTACCCTTACCCTTACCCTTACCCTTACCCTTACCCTTACCCTTGCTTTTACCCTTAAGCTTACCCTTACCCTTACCCTTACCCTTACCCTAACCCTTACCCTTAACCTTACCCTTACCCTTACCCTTACCCTTACCCTTACCCTTACCCTTACCCTTGCTTTTACCCTTAGGCTTACCCTTACCTTTACCCTTACCATTACCCTTACCCTTACCCTTACCCTTACCCTTACCCTTACCCTTACCCTTACCCTTACCCTTACCCTTACTTTTACCCTTAAGCTTACCCTTACCCTTACCCTTACCCTTACCCTTACCCTTACCCTTACCCTTACCCTTACCCTTACCCTTACCCTTACCCTTACCCTTACCCTTGCTTTTACCCTTAAGCTTACCCTTACCCTTACCCTTACCCTTACCCTTACCCTTACCCTTAACCTTACCCTTACCCTTCCTTTTACCCTTAAGCTTACCCTTACCCTTACCCTTACTCTTACCCTTACCCTTACCCTTACCCTTACCCTTGCTTTTACCCTTAAGCTTACCCTTACCCTTACCTTTACCCTTACCCTTACCCTTACCCTTACCCTTACCCTTACCCTTACCCTTGCTTTTACCCTTAGGCTTACCCTTACCTTTAGCCTTACCCTTACCCTTACCCTTACCCTTACCCTTACCCTTGCTTTTACCCATAAGCTTACCCTTACCCTTACCCTTACCCTTACCCTTACCCTTACCCTTACCCTTGCTTTTACCCTTAAGCTTACCCTTACCCTTACCCTTACCCTTACACTTACCCTTGCTTTTACCCTTAGGCTTACCCTTACCCTTACCCTTACCCTTACC
Organism: Myrrha octodecimguttata; assembly: GCA_958510865.1. NCBI lineage: Eukaryota > Metazoa > Arthropoda > Insecta > Coleoptera > Coccinellidae > Myrrha > Myrrha octodecimguttata. The sequence goes on along the minus strand of CAUEHS010000306.1, from coordinate 49,638 downwards.
CTTAAGCTTACCCTTACCCTTACCCTTACCCTTACCCTTACCCTTACCCTTACCCTTACCCTTGCTTTTACCCTTAAGCTTACCCTTACCCTTACCCTTACCCTTACCCTTACCCTTACCCTTGCTTTGACCCTCAGGCTTACCCTTACCTTTACCCTTACCCTTACCCTTACCCTTACCCTTACCCTTACCCTTGCTTTTACCCTTAAGCTTACCCTTACCCTTACCCTTACCCTTACCCTTACCCTTACCCTCACCCTTACCCTTACCCTTGCTTTTACACTTAAGCTTACCCTTACCCTTACCCTTACCCTTACCCTTACCCTTGCTTTTACCCTTAGGCTTACCCTTACCCTTACCCTTACCCTTACCCTTGCTTTTACCCTTAAGCTTACCCTTACCCTTACCCTTACCCTTACCCTTACCCTTACCCTTACCCTTACCCTTACCCTTACCCTTACCCTTGCTTTTACCCTTAGGCTTAACCTTACCTTTACCCTTACCCTTACTCTTACCCTTACCCTTACCCTTACCCTTACCCTTACCCTTACCCTTACCCTTACCCTTACCCTTACCCTTACCCTTACCCTTACCCTTGCTTTTACCCTTAAGCTTACCCTTACCCTTATCCTTACCCTTACCCTTACCCTTACCCTTACACTTGCTTTTACCCTTAAGCTTACCCTTACCCTTACCCTTACCCTTACCCTCACCCTTACCCTTACCCTTACCCTTGCTTATACCCTTAAGCTTACCCTTACCCTTACCCTTACCCTTAACCTTACCCTTACCCTTACCCTCACCCTTACCCTTACCCTTACCCTTACCCTTACCCTTGCTTTTACCCTTAGGCTTACCCTTACCTTTACCCTTACCCTTACCCTTGCCCTTACCCTTACCCTTACCCTTACCCTTGCTTTTACCCTTAAGCTTACCCTTACCCTTACCCTTACCCTTACCCTTACCCTAACCCTTACCCTTGCTTTTACCCTTAAGCTTACCCTTACCCTTACCCTTACCCTTACCCTTACCCTTACCCTTACCCTTACCCTTACCCTTACCCTTACCCTTACCCTTACCCTAACCCTTACCCTTGCTTTTACCCTTAAGCTTACCCTTACCCTTACCCTTACCCTTACCCTTACCCTTACCCTTACCCTTACCCTTATCCTTACCCTTGCTTTTACCCTTAAGCTTACCCTTACCCTTACCCTTACCCTTACCCTTACCCTTACCCTTACCCTTACCCTTACCCTTACCCTTACCCTTACCCTTGCTTTTACTCTTAGGCTTACCCTTACCTTTACCCTTACCCTTACCCTTACCCTTACCCTCACCCTTACCCTTACCCTTGCTTTTACCCTTAAGCTTACCCTTACCCTTACCCTTACCCTTACCCTTACCCTTGCTTTTACCCTTAAGCTTACCCTTACCCTTACCCTTAACCTTACCCTTACCCTTGCTTTTACCCTTAGGCTTACCCTTACCTTTACCCTTACCCTAACCCTTACCCTTACCCTTACCCTTACCCTTACCCTTGCTTTTACCCTTAAGCTTACCCTTACCCTTACCCTTACCCTTACCCTTACCCTTACCCTTACCCTTACCCTTACCCTTACCCTTACCCTTGCTTTTACCCTTAAGCTTACCCTTACCCTTACCCTTACCCTTACCCTTACCTTTACCCTTACCCTTACCCTTACCCTTACCCTTGCTTTTACCCTTAAGCTTACCCTTACCCTTACCCTTACCCTTACCCTTACCCTTACCCTTACCCTTACCCTTACCCTTACCCTTGCTTTTACCCTTAGGCTTACCCTTACCTTTACCCTTACCCTTACCCTTACACTTACCCTTACCCTTGCTTTTATCCTTAAGCTTACCCTTACCCTTACCCTTACCCTTAAGCTTACCCTTACCCTTACCCTTACCCTTACCCTTACCCTTACCCTTACCCTTACCCTTGCTTTTACCCTTAAGCTTACCCTTACCCTTACCCTTACCCTTACCCTTACCCTTACCCTTACCCTTGCTTTTACCCTTAAGCTTACCCTTACCCTTACCCTTACCCTTAAGCTTACCCTTACCCTTACCCTTACCCTTACCCTTACCCTTACCCTTACCCTTACCCTTACCCTTACCCTTACCCTTACCCTTACCCTTACCCTTACCCTTACCCTTGCTTTTACCCTTAAGCTTACCCTTACCCTTACCCTTACCCTTACCCTTACCCTTACCCTTAAGCTTACCCTTACCCTTACCCTTACCCTTACCCTTACCCTTAACCTTAACCTTACCCTTGCTTTTACCCTTAAGCTTACCCTTACCCTTACCCTTACCCTTAAGCTTACCCTTACCCTTACCCTTACCCTTACCCTTGCTTTTACCCTTAAGCTTACCCTTACCCTTACCCTTACCCTTACCCTTAAGCTTACCCTTACCCTTACCCTTACCCTTACCCTTACCCTTACCCTTACCCTTACCCTTGCTTTTACCCTTAAGCTTACCCTTACCCTTACCCTTACCCTTACCCTTGCTTTTACCCTTAAGCTTACCCTTACCCTTACCCTTACCCTTACCCTTAAGCTTACCCTTACCCTTACCCTTACCCTTACCCTTACCCTTACCCTTACCCTTACCCTTGCTTTTACCCTTAGGCTTACCCTTACCTTTACCCTTACCCTTACCCTTACCCTTACCCTTACCCTTGCTTTTACCCTTAAGCTTACCCTTACCCTTACCCTTACCCTTACCCTTGCTTTTACCCTTAGGCTTACCCTTACCTTTACCCTTACCCTTACCCTTACCCTTACCCTTACCCTTACCCTTACCCTTACCCTTACCCTTGCTTTTACCCTTAAGCTTACCCTTACCCTTACCCTTACCCTTACCCTTACCCTTACCCTTACCCTTACCCTCACCCTTGCTTTTACCCTTAAGCTTACCCTTACCCTTACCTTTACCCTTACCCTTACCCTTACCCTTACCCTTACCCTTACCCTTACCCTTACCCTTACCCTTACCCTTACCCTTACCCTTACCCTTACCCTTACCCTTACCCTTACCCTTGCTTTTACCCTTAAGCTTACCCTTACCCTTACCCTTACCCTTACCCTTACCCTTACCCTTACCCTTACCCTTACCCTTACCCTTACCCTTACCCTTGCTTTTACCCTTAGGCTTACCCTTACCTTTACCCTTACCCTTACCCTTACCCTTACCCTTACCCTTACCCTTACCCTTACCCTTGCTTTTACCCTTAAGCTTACCCTTACCCTTACCCTTACCCTTACCCTTACCCTTGATTTTACCCTTAAGCTTACCCTTACCCTTACCCTTACCCTTACCCTTGCTTTTACCCTTAGGCTTTCCCTTACCCTTACCCTTACCCTTACCCTTACCCTTAAGCTTACCCTTACCCTTACCCTTACCCTTACCCTTACCCTTACCCTTACCCTTACCCTTACCCTTACACTTACCCTTGCTTTTACCCTTAAGCTTACCCTTACCCTTACCCTTACACTTACCCTTACCCTTACCCTTACCCTTACCCTTACCCTTACCCTTACCCTAACCCTTACCCTTACCCTTGCTTTTACCCTTAGGCTTACCCTTACCTTTACCCTTACCCTTACCCTTACCCTTAAGCTTACCCTTACCCTTACCCTTACCCTTACCCTTACCCTTACCCTTACCCTTACCCTTACCCTTACCCTTACCCTTACCCTTACCCTTGCTTTTACCCTTAAGCTTACCCTTACCCTTACCCTTACACTTACCCTTACCCTTACCCTTACCCTTACCCTTACCCTTACCCTTACCCTTACCCTTACCCTAACCCTTACCCTTACCCTTGCTTTTACCCTTAGGCTTACCCTTACCTTTACCCTTACCCTTACCCTTACCCTTACCCTTACCCTTACCCTTACCCTTACCCTTACCTTTACCCTTACCCTTACCCTTACCCTTACCCTTACCCTTACCCTTACCCTTACCCTTACCCTTACCCTTACCCTTGCTTTTACCCTTAAGCTTACCCTTACCCTTACCCTTACCCTTACCCTTACCCTCACCCTTACCCTTACCCTTACCCTTGCTTTTACCCTTAAGCTTACCCTTACCCTTACCCTTACCCTTACCCTTACCCTTACCCTTACCCTTACCCTTACCCTTACCCTTACCCTTGCTTTTACCCTTAAGCTTACCCTTACCCTTACCCTTACCCTTACCCTTACCCTTACCCTTACCCTTACCCTTACTCTTACCCTTACCCTTACCCTTACCCTTACCCTTACCCTTACCCTTACCCTTACCCTTGCTTTTACCCTTAGGCTTACCCTTACCTTTACCCTTACCCTTACCCTTACCCTTACCCTTACCCTTACCCTTGCTTTAACCCTTAAGCTTACCCTTACCCTCACCCTTACCCTTACCCTTACCCTTGCTTTTACCCTTAAGCTTACCCTTACCCTTACCCTTACCCTTACCCTTACCCTTGTTTTACCCTTAGGCTTACCCTTACCCTTACCCTTACCCTTACCCTTACCCTTACCCTTACCCTTACCCTTACCCTTACCCTTGCTTTTACCCTTAGGCTTACCCTTACCTTTAGCCTTACCCTTACCCTTACCCTTACCCTTACCCTTACCCTTGCTTTTACCCATAAGCTTACCCTTACCCTTACCCTTACCCTTACCCTTACCCTTACCCTTACCCTTGCTTTTACCCTTAAGCTTACCCTTACCCTTACCCTTACCCTTACACTTACCCTTGCTTTTACCCTTAGGCTTACCCTTACCCTTACCCTTACCCTTACCCTTAAGCTTACCCTTACCCTTACCCTTACCCTTACCCTTACCCTTACCCTTACCCTTACCCTTGCTTTTACCCTTAAGCTTACCCTTACCCTTACCCTTACCCTTACCCTTACCCTTACCCTTGCTTTGACCCTCAGGCTTACCCTTACCTTTACCCTTACCCTTACCCTTACCCTTACCCTTACCCTTACCCTTACCCTTGCTTTTACCCTTAAGCTTACCCTTACCCTTACCCTTACCCTTACCCTTACCCTTACCCTTACCCTTACCCTTACCCTTGCTTTTACACTTAAGCTTACCCTTACCCTTACCCTTACCCTTACCCTTACCCTTGCTTTTACCCTTAGGCTTACCCTTACCCTTACCCTTACCCTTACCCTTGCTTTTACCCTTAAGCTTACCCTTACCCTTACCCTTACCCTTACCCTTACCCTTACCCTTACCCTTACCCTTACCCTTACCCTTGCTTTTACCCTTAGGCTTAACCTTACCTTTACCCTTACCCTTACCCTTACCCTTACCCTTACCCTTACCCTTACCCTTACCCTTACCCTTACCCTTACCCTTACCCTTACCCTTACCCTTACCCTTACCCTTACCCTTGCTTTTACCCTTAAGCTTACCCTTACCCTTATCCTTACCCTTACCCTTACCCTTACCCTTACACTTGCTTTTACCCTTAAGCTTACCCTTACCCTTACCCTTACCCTTACCCTCACCCTTACCCTTACCCTTACCCTTGCTTATACCCTTAAGCTTACCCTTACCCTTACCCTTACCCTTAACCTTACCCTTACCCTTACCCTCACCCTTACCCTTACCCTTACCCTTACCCTTACCCTTGCTTTTACCCTTAGGCTTACCCTTACCTTTACCCTTACCCTTACCCTTACCCTTACCCTTACCCTTACCCTTACCCTTGCTTTTACCCTTAAGCTTACCCTTACCCTTACCCTTACCCTTACCCTTACCCTAACCCTTACCCTTGCTTTTACCCTTAAGCTTACCCTTACCCTTACCCTTACCCTTACCCTTACCCTTACCCTTACCCTTACCCTTACCCTTACCCTTACCCTTACCCTTACCCTAACCCTTACCCTTGCTTTTACCCTTAAGCTTACCCTTACCCTTACCCTTACCCTTACCCTTACCCTTACCCTTACCCTTACCCTTATCCTTACCCTTGCTTTTACCCTTAAGCTTACCCTTACCCTTACCCTTACCCTTACCCTTACCCTTACCCTTACCCTTACCCTTACCCTTACCCTTACCCTTACCCTTGCTTTTACTCTTAGGCTTACCCTTACCTTTACCCTTACCCTTACCCTTACCCTTACCCTCACCCTTACCCTTACCCTTGCTTTTATCCTTAAGCTTACCCTTACCCTTACCCTTACCCTTACCCTTACCCTTGCTTTTACCCTTAAGCTTACCCTTACCCTTACCCTTAACCTTACCCTTACCCTTGCTTTTACCCTTAAGCTTACCCTTACCTTTACCCTTACCCTAACCCTTACCCTTACCCTTACCCTTACCCTTACCCTTGCTTTTACCCTTAAGCTTACCCTTACCCTTACCCTTACCCTTACCCTTACCCTTACCCTTACCCTTACCCTTACCCTTACCCTTACCCTTACCCTTACCCTTACCCTTGCTTTTACCCTTAAGCTTACCCTTACCCTTACCCTTACCCTTACCCTTACCTTTACCCTTACCCTTACCCTTACCCTTACCCTTGCTTTTACCCTTAAGCTTACCCTTACCCTTACCCTTACCCTTACCCTTACCCTTACCCTTACCCTTACCCTTACCCTTACCCTTGCTTTTACCCTTAGGCTTACCCTTACCTTTACCCTTACCCTTACCCTTACACTTACCCTTACCCTTGCTTTTATCCTTAAGCTTACCCTTACCCTTACCCTTACCCTTAAGCTTACCCTTACCCTTACCCTTACCCTTACCCTTACCCTTACCCTTACCCTTACCCTTACCCTTGCTTTTACCCTTAAGCTTACCCTTACCCTTACCCTTACCCTTACCCTTACCCTTACCCTTACCCTTGCTTTTACCCTTAAGCTTACCCTTACCCTTACCCTTACCCTTAAGCTTACCCTTACCCTTACCCTTACCCTTACCCTTACCCTTACCCTTACCCTTACCCTTACCCTTACCCTTACCCTTACCCTTACCCTTACCCTTGCTTTTACCCTTAAGCTTACCCTTACCCTTACCCTTACCCTTATCCTTAAGCTTACCCTTACCCTTACCCTTACCCTTACCCTTACCCTTAACCTTAACCTTACCCTTGCTTTTACCCTTAAGCTTACCCTTACCCTTACCCTTACCCTTAAGCTTACCCTTACCCTTACCCTTACCCTTACCCTTGCTTTTACCCTTAAGCTTACCCTTACCCTTACCCTTACCCTTACCCTTAAGCTTACCCTTACCCTTACCCTTACCCTTACCCTTACCCTTACCCTTGCTTTTACCCTTAAGCTTACCCTTACCCTTACCCTTACCCTTACCCTTGCTTTTACCCTTAAGCTTACCCTTACCCTTACCCTTACCCTTACCCTTAAGCTTACCCTTACCCTTACCCTTACCCTTACCCTTACCCTTACCCTTACCCTTACCCTTGCTTTTACCCTTAGGCTTACCCTTACCTTTACCCTTACCCTTACCCTTACCCTTACCCTTACCCTTGCTTTTACCCTTAAGCTTACCCTTACCCTTACCCTTACCCTTACCCTTGCTTTTACCCTTAGGCTTACCCTTACCTTTACCCTTACCCTTACCCTTACCCTTACCCTTACCCTTACCCTTACCCTTACCCTTACCCTTGCTTTTACCCTTAAGCTTACCCTTACCCTTACCCTTACCCTTACCCTTACCCTTACCCTTACCCTTACCCTCACCCTTGCTTTTACCCTTAATCTTACCCTTACCCTTACCTTTACCCTTACCCTTACCCTTACCCTTACCCTTACCCTTACCCTTACCCTTACCCTTACCCTTACCCTTACCCTTACCCTTACCCTTACCCTTACCCTTACCCTTACCCTTACCCTTACCCTTGCTTTTACCCTTAAGCTTACCCTTACCCCTTACCCTTACCCTTACCCTTACCCTTACCCTTACCCTTACCCTTACCCTTACCCTTACCCTTACCCTTACCCTTACCCTTGCTTTTACCCTTAGGCTTACCCTTACCTTTACCCTTACCCTTACCCTTACCCTTACCCTTACCCTTACCCTTACCCTTAACCTTGCTTTTACCCTTAAGCTTACCCTTACCCTTACCCTTACCCTTACCCTTACCCTTACCCTTGATTTTACCCTTAAGCTTACCCTTACCCTTACCCTTACCCTTACCCTTGCTTTTACCCTTAGGCTTTCCCTTACCCTTACCCTTACCCTTACCCTTACCCTTAAGCTTACCCTTACCCTTACCCTTACCCTTACCCTTACCCTTACCCTTACCCTTACCCTTACCCTTACCCTTACCCTTACCCTTACCCTTGCTTTTACCCTTAAGCTTACCCTTACCCTTACCCTTACACTTACCCTTACCCTTACCCTTACCCTTACCCTTACCCTTACCCTTACCCTAACCCTTACCCTTACCCTTGCTTTTACCCTTAGGCTTACCCTTACCTTTACCCTTACCCTTACCCTTACCCTTAAGCTTACCCTTACCCTTACCCTTACCCTTACCCTTACCCTTACCCTTACCCTTACCCTTACCCTTACCCTTACCCTTACCCTTACCCTTGCTTTTACCCTTAAGCTTACCCTTACCCTTACCCTTACACTTACCCTTACCCTTACCCTTACCCTTACCCTTACCCTTACCCTTACCCTTACCCTTACCCTAACCCTTACCCTTACCCTTGCTTTTACCCTTAGGCTTACCCTTACCTTTACCCTTACCCTTACCCTTACCCTTACCCTTACCCTTACCCTTACCCTTACCCTTACCTTTACCCTTACCCTTACCCTTACCCTTACCCTTACCCTTACCCTTACCCTTACCCTTACCCTTACCCTTACCCTTACCCTTGCTTTTACCCTTAAGCTTACCCTTACCCTTACCCTTACCCTTACCCTTACCATCACCCTTACCCTTACCCTTACCCTTGCTTTTACCCTTAAGCTTACCCTTACCCTTACCCTTACCCTTACCCTTACCCTTACCCTTACCCTTACCCTTACCCTTACCCTTACCCTTACCCTTGCTTTTACCCTTAAGCTTACCCTTACCCTTACCCTTACCCTTACCCTTACCCTTACCCTTACCCTTACCCTTACCCTTACCCTTACCCTTACCCTTACCCTTACCCTTACCCTTACCCTTACCCTTACCCTTACCCTTGCTTTTACCCTTAGGCTTACCCTTACCTTTACCCTTACCCTTACCCTTACCCTTACCCTTACCCTTACCCTTGCTTTAACCCTTAAGCTTACCCTTACCCTCACCCTTACCCTTACCCTTACCCTTGCTTTTACCCTTAAGCTTACCCTTACCCTTACCCTTACCCTTACCCTTACCCTTGTTTTACCCTTAGGCTTACCCTTACCCTTACCCTTACCCTTACCCTTGCTTTTACCCTTAAGCTTACCCTTACCCTAACCCTTACCCTTACCCTTACCCTTACCCTTACCCTTACCCTTACCCTTACCTTTACCCTTACCCTTGCTTTTACCCTTAGGCTTACCCTAACCTTTACCCTTACCCTTACCCTTACCCTTACCCTTACCCTTACCCTTACCCTTACCCTTACCCTTACCCTTACCCTTACCCTTGCTTTTACCCTTAAGCTTACCCTTACCCTTACCCTTACCCTTACCCTTACCCTTACCCTTACCCTTACCCTTGCTTTTACCCTTAAGCTTACCCTTACCCTTACCCTTACCCTCACCCTTACCCTTACCCTTACCCTTGCTTATACCCTTAAGCTTACCCTTACCCTTACCCTTACCCTTACCCTTACCCTTACCCTTACCCTTACCCTTACCCTTGCTTTTACCCTTAGGCTTACCCTTACCTTTACCCTTACCCTTACCCTTACCCTTACCCTTGCTTTTACCCTCAAGCTTACCCTTACCCTTACCCTTACCCTTACCCTAACCCTTACCCTTGCTTTTACCCTTAAGCTTACCCTTACCCTTACCCTTACCCTTACCCTTACCCTTACCCTTACCCTTACCCTTACCCTTACCCTTACCCTTGCTTTTACCCTTAAGCTTACCCTTACCCTTACCCTTACCCTCACCCTTACCCTTACCCTTACCCTTACCCTTACCCTTACCCTTACCCTTACCCTTACCCTTGCTTTTACCCTTAAGCTTACCCTTACCCTTACCCTTACCCTTACCCCTACCCTTACCCTTACCCTTACCCTTACCCTTACCCTTACCCTTGCTTTTACCCTAAGGCTTACCCTTACCTTTACGCTTACCCTTACCCTTACCCTTTCTTTTACCCTTAAGCTTACACTTACCCTTACCCTTACCCTTACCCTTACCCTTGCTTTTACCCTTAAGCTTACCCTTACCCTTACCCTTACCTTTACCCTTACCCTTTCCCTTACCCTTACCCTTACCCTTGCTTTTACCCTTACCCTTACCCTTGCTTTTACCCTTAGGCTTACCCTTACCCTTACCCTTACCCTTACCCTTACCCTTACCCTTACCCTTGCTTTTACCCTTAAGCTTACCCTTACCCTTACCCTTACCCTTACCCTTACTCTTACCCTTACCCTTACCCTTACCCTTACCCTTACCCTTACCCTAACCCTTGCTTTTACCCTTAAGCTTACCCTTACCCTTACCCTTACCCTTACCCTTACCCTTACCCTTACCCTTACCCTTACCCTTACCCTTACCCTTACCCTTACCCTTACCCTTACCCTTACCCTTACCCTTACCCTTACCCTTGCTTTTACCCTTAAGCTTACCCTTACCCTTACCCTTACCCTTACCCTTACCCTTACCCTTACCCTTACCCTTACCCTTACCCTTACCCTTACCCTTACCCTTACCCATACCCTTACCCTTACCCATACCCTTGCTTTTACCCTTAGGCTTACCCTTACCTTTACCCTTACCCTTACCCTTACCCTTACCCTTACCCTTACCCTTACCCTTGCTTTTACCCTTAAGCTTACCCTTACCCTTACCCTTACTCTTACCCTTACCCTTACCCTTGCTTTTACCCTTAAGCTTACCCTTACCCTTACCCTTACCCTTACCCTTACCCTTGCTTTTACCCTTAGGCTTACCCTTACCCTTACACTTACCCTTACCCTTACCCTTACCCTTACCCTTACCCTTACCCTTACCCTTACCCTTACCCTTACCCTTACCCTTACCCTTACCCTTACCCTTACCCTCACCCTTGCTTTTACCCTTAAGCTTACCCTTACCCTTACCCTTACCCTTACCCTTACCCTTACCCTTACCCTTACCCTTACCCTTACCCTTACCCTTACCCTTACCCTTACCCTTACCCTTACCCTTACCCTTACCCTTACCCTTACCCTTACCCTTGCTTTTACCCTTAGGCTTACCCTTACCTTTACCCTTACCCTTACCCTTACCCTTACCCTTACCCTTACCCTTACCCTTACCCTTGCTTTTACCCTTGCTTTTACCCTTAAGCTTACCCTTACCCTTACCCTTACCCTTATCCTTGCTTTTACCCTTAAGCTTACCCTTACCCTTACCCTTACCCTTACCCTTACCCTTACCCTTGCTTTTTCCCTTAAGCTTACCCTTACCCTTACCCTTACCCTTACCCTTACCCTTACCCTTACCCTTACCCTTGCTTTTACCCTTAAGCTTACCCTTACCCTTACCCTTACCCTTACCCTTACCCTTACCCTTACCCTTACCCTTACCCTTACCCTTACCCTTACCCTTACCCTTACCCTTACCCTTACCCTTACCCTTACCCTTACCCTTACCCTTGCTTTTACCCTTAGGCTTACCCTTACCTTTACCCTTACCCTTACCCTTACCCTTACCCTTACCCTCACCCTTGCTTTTACCCTTAAGCTTACCCTTACCCTTACCCTTACCCTTACCCTTACCCTTACCCTTACCCTTGCTTTTACCCTTAAGCTTACCCTTACCCTTACCCTTACCCTTACCCTTACCCTTGCTTTTACCCTTAGGCTTACCCTTACCCTTACCCTTACCCTTGCTTTTACCCTTAAGCTTACCCTTACACTTACCCTTACCCTTACCCTTACCCTTACCCTTACCCTTACCCTTACCCTTACCCTTACCCTTACCCTTACCCTTACCCTTACCCTTACCCTTACCCTTACCCTTACCCTTGCTTTTACCCTTAGGCTTACCCTTACCTTTACCCTTACCCTTTCCCTTACCCTTACCCTTACCTTTACCCTTACCCTTACCCTTACCCTCACCCTTACCCTTGCTTTTACCCTTAAGCTTACCCTTACCCTTACCCTTACCCTTACCCTTACCCTTACCCTTACCCTTACCCTTGCTTTTACCCTTAAGCTTACCCTTACCCTTACCCTTACCCTTACCCTTACCCTCACCCTTACCCTTACCCTTACCCTTGCTTATACCCTTAAGCTTACCCTTACCCTTACCCTTACCCTTACCCCTACCCTTACCCTTACCCTTACCCTTACCCTTACCCTTACCCTTACCCTTACCCTTACCCTTGCTTTTAGCCTTAGGCTTACCCTTACCTTTACCCTTACCCTTACCCTTACCCTTACCCTTACCCTTACCCTTACCCTTACCCTTACCCTTACCCTTGCTTTTACCCTTAAGCTTACCCTTACCCTTACCCTTACCCTTACCCTTACCCTAACCCTTACCCTTGCTTTTACCCTTTAGCTTACCCTTACCCTTACCCTTACCTTTACCCTTACCCTTACCCTTACCCTTACCCTTACCCTTACCCTTACCCTTACCCTTACCCTTACCCTTACCCTTACCCTTACCCTTACCCTTGCTTTTACCCTTAAGCTTACCCTTACCCTTACCCTTACCCTTACCCTTACCCTTACCCTTACCCTTACCCTTACCCTTACCCTTACCCTTACCCTTACCCTTACCCTTGCTTTTACCCTTAAGCTTACCCTTACCCTTACCCTTACCCTTACCCTTACCCTTGCTTTTACCCTTAGGCTTACCCTTACCTTTACCCTTACCCTTACCCTTACCCTTACCCTTACCCTTACCCTTACCCTTACCCTTGCTTTTACCCTTAAGCTTACCCTTACCCTTACCCTTACCCTTACCCTTATCCTTACCCTTGCTTTTACCCTTAAGCTTACCCTTACCCTTACCCTTACCCTTACCCTTACCCTTGCTTTTACCCTTAGGCTTACCCTTACCCTTACCCTTACCCTTACCCTTGCTTTTACCCTTAAGCTTACCCTTACCCTTACCCTTACTCTTACCCTTACCCTTACCCTTACACTTACCCTTACCCTTACCCTCACCCTTACCCTTACCCTTACCCTTGCTTTTACCCTTAGGCTTACCCTTACCTTTACCCTTACCCTAACCCTCACCCTTACCCTTACCCTTACCCTTACCCTTGCTTTTACCCTTAAGCTTACCCTCACCCTTACCCTTATCCTTACCCTTACCCTTACCCTTACACTTGCTTTTACCCTTAAGCTTACCCTTACCCTTACCCTTACCCTTACCCTTACCCTTACCCTTACCCTTACCCTTACCCTTACCCTTACCCTTGCTTTTACCCTTAAGCTTACCCTTACCCTTACCCTTACCCTTACCCTTACCCTAACCCTTACCCTTGCTTTTACCCTTAAGCTTACCCTTACCCTTACCCTTACCCTTACCCTTACCCTTACCCTTACCTTTACCCTTACCCTTACCCTTACCCTTACCCTTACCCTCACCCTTACCCTTACCCTTACCCTTACCCTTGCTTTTACCCTTAAGCTTACCCTTACCCTTACCCTTACCCTAACCCTTACCCTTACCCTTACCCTTACCCTTACCCTTACCCTTACCCTTACCCTTACCCTTACCCTTACCCTTACCCTTACCCTTACCCTTGCTTTTACCCTTAAGCTTACCCTTACCCTTACCCTTACCCTTACCCTTACCCTTACCCTTACCCTTACCCTTACCCTTACCCTTGCTTTTACCCTTAGGCTTACCCTTACCTTTACCCTTACCCTTACCCTTACCCTTACCCTTACCCTTACCCTTACCCTTACCCTTACCCTTGCTTTTACCCTTTAGCTTACCCTTACCCTTACCCTTACCCTTACCCTTACCCTTACCCTTACCCTTACCCTTACCCTTGCTTTTACCCTTAAGCTTACCCTTACCCTTACCCTTACCCTTACCCTTACCCTTGCTTTTACCCTTAGGCTTACCCTTACCCTTATCCTTACCCTTACCCTTGCTTTTACCCTTAAGCTTACCCTTACCCTTACCCTTACTCTTACCCTTACCCTTACCCTTACCCTTACCCTTACCCTTACCCTTACCCTTACCCTTACCCTTACCCTTACCCTTACCCTTACCCTTACCCTTACCCTTACCCTTGCTTTTACCCTTAGGCTTACCCTTACCTTTACCCTTACCCTAACCCTTACCCTTACCCTTACCCTTACCCTTACCCTTACCCTTGCTTTTACCCTTAAGCTTACCCTTACCCTTACCCTTACCCTTGCTTTTACCCTTAAGCTTACCCTTACCCTTACCCTTACCCTTACCCTTACCCTTACCCTTACCCTTACCCTTACCCTTACCCTTACCCTTACCCTTACCCTTACCCTTACCCTTACCCTTACCCTTACCCTTACCCTTACCCTTACCCTTACCCTTACTCTTACCCTTACCCTTACCCTTGCTTTCACCCTTAAGCTTACCCTTACCCTTACCCTTACCCTTACCCTTACCCTTACCCTTACCCTTATCCTTGCTTTTACCCTTAGGTTTACCCTTACCTTTACCCTTACCCTTACCCTTACCCTTACCCTTACCCTTGCTTTTACCCTTAAGCTTACCCTTACCCTTACCCTTACCCTTACCCTTACCCTTAAGCTTACCCTTACCCTTACCCTTACCCTTCCCCTTACCCTTACCCTTACCCTTACCCTTACCCTTACCCTTACCCTTACCCTTACCCTTACCCTTACCCTTACCCTTGCTTTTACCCTTAAGCTTACCCTTACCCTTACCCTTACCCTTAACCTTACCCTTGCTTTTACCCTTAAGCTTACCCTTACCCTTACCCTTACCCTTACCCTTAAGCTTTCCCTTACCCTTACCCTTACCCTTACCCTTACCCTTACCCTTACCCTTACCCTTACCCTTACCCTTACCCTTACCCTTACCCTTACCCTTACCCTTACCCTTACCCTTACCCTTACCCTTACCCTTACCCTTGCTTTTACCCTTAAGCTTACCCTTACCCTTACCCTTACCCTTACCCTCAAGCTTACCCTTACCCTTACCCTTACCCTTACCCTCACCCTTACCCTTACCCTTGCTTTAACCCTTAAGCTTACCCTTACCCTTACCCTTACCCTTACCCTTAAGCTTACCCTTACCCTTACCCTTACCCTTACCCTTACCCTTACCCTTGCTTTTACCCTTAAGCTTACCCTTACCCTTACCCTTACCCTCACCCTTAAGCTTACCCTTACCCTTACCCTTACCCTTACCCTTACCCTTACCCTTACCCTTCCCCCTACCCTTACCCTTGCTTTTACCCTTAAGCTTACCCGTACCCTTACCCTTACCCTTACCCTTGCTTTTACCCTTAAGCTTACCCTTACCCTTACCCTTACCCTTACCCTTAAGCTTACCCTTACCCTTACCCTTACCCTTACCCTTACCCTTACCCTTACCCTTACCCTTACCCTTACCCTTGCTTTTACCCTTAAGCTTACCCTTACCCTTACCCTTAACCTTACCCTTACCCTTACCCTTACCCTTACCCTTACCCTTGCTTTTACCCTTAGGCTTACCCTTACCTTTACCCTTACCCTTACCCTTACCCTTACCCTTACCCTTACCCTTACCCTTACCCTTACCCTTACCTTTACCCTTACCCTTGCTTTTACCCTTAAGCTTACCCTTACCCTTACCCTTACCCTTACCCTTACCCTTACTCTTGCTTTTACCCTTACCCTTACCCTTACCCATACCCTTGCTTTTACCCTTAGGCTTACCCTTACCTTTACCCTTACCCTTACCCTTACCCTTACCCTTACCCTTACCCTTACCCTTACCCTTGCTTTTACCCTTAAGCTTACCCTTACCCTTACCCTTACCCTTACCCTTACCCTTACCCTTGCTTTTACCCTTAAGCTTACCCTTACCCTTACCCTTACCCTTACCCTTACCCTTGCTTTTACCCTTAGGCTTACCCTTACCCTTACACTTACCCTTACCCTTACCCTTACCCTTACCCTTACCCTTACCCTTACCCTTACCCTTACCCTTACCCTTACCCTTACCCTTACCCTTACCCTTACCCTCACCCTTGCTTTTACCCTTAAGCTTACCCTTACCCTTACCCTTACCCTTACCCTTACCCTTACCCTTACCCTTACCCTTACCCTTACCCTTACCCTTACCCTTACCCTTACCCTTACCCTTACCCTTACCCTTACCCTTACCCTTACCCTTACCCTTGCTTTTACCCTTAGGCTTACCCTTACCTTTACCCGTACCCTTACCCTTACCCTTACCCTTACCCTTACCCTTACCCTTGCTTTTACCCTTAAGCTTACCCTTACCCTTACCCTTACCCTTACCCTTGCTTTTACCCTTAAGCTTACCCTTACCCTTACCCTTACCCTTACCCTTACCCTTACCCTTACCCTTACCCTTGCTTTTTCCCTTAAGCTTACCCTTACCCTTACCCTTACCCTTACCCTTACCCTTACCCATACCCTTGCTTTTACCCTTAAGCTTACCCTTACCCTTACCCTTACCCTTACCCTTACCCTTACCCTTACCCTTACCCTTACCCTTACCCTTACCCTTACCCTTACCCTTACCCTTACCCTTACCCTTACCCTTACCCTTACCCTTACCCTTACCCTTACCCTTACCCTTACCCTTACCCTTACCCTTACCCTTACCCTTGCTTTTACCCTTAGGATTACCCTTACCTTTACCCTTACCCTTACCCTTACCCTTACCCTTACCCTTACCCTTACCCTTGCTTTTACCCTCAAGCTTACCCTTACCCTTACCCTTACCCTTACCCTTACCCTTGCTTTTACCCTTAAGCTTACCCTTACCCTTACCCTTACCCTTACCCTTACCCTTGCTTTTACCCTTAGGCTTACCCTTACCCTTACCCTTACCCTTGCTTTTACCCTTAAGCTTACCCTTACACTTACCCTTACCCTTACCCTTACCCTTACCCTTACCCTTACCCTTACCCTTACCCTTACCCTTACCCTTACCCTTACCCTTACCCTTACCCTTACCCTTGCTTTTACCCTTAGGCTTACCCTTACCTTTACCCTTACCCTTACCCTTACCCTTACCCTTACCTTTACCCTTACCCTTACCCTTACCCTTGCTTTTACCCTTAAGCTTACCCTTACCCTTACCCTTACCCTTACCCTTACCCTTACCCTTACCCTTGCTTTTACCCTTAAGCTTACCCTTACCCTTACCCTTACCCTTACCCTTACCCTCACCCTTACCCTTACCCTTACCCTTGCTTATACCCTTAAGCTTACCCTTACCCTTACCCTTACCCTTACCCCTACCCTTACCCTTACCCTTACCCTTACCCTTACCCTTACCCTTACCCTTACCCTTGCTTTTACCCTTAGGCTTACCCTTACCTTTACCCTTACCCTTACCCTTACCCTTACCCTTACCCTTACCCTTACCCTTACCCTTACCCTTACCCTTACCCTTGCTTTCACCCTTAAGCTTACCCTTACCCTTACCCTTACCCTTACCCTTACCCTTACCCTTACCCTTACCCTTACCCTTACCCTTACCCTTACCCTAACCCTTACCCTTGCTTTTACCCTTTAGCTTACCCTTACCCTTACCCTTACCTTTACCCTTACCCTTACCCTTACCCTTACCCTTACGCTTACCCTTACCCTTACCCTTACCCTTACCCTTACCCTTACCCTTACCCTTGCTTTTACCCTTAAGCTTACCCTTACCCTTACCCTTACCCTTACCCTTACCCTTACCCTTACCCTTACCCTTACCCTTACCCTTACCCTTACCCTTACCCTTACCCTTGCTTTTACCCTTAAGCTTACCCTTACCCTTACCCTTACCCTTACCCTTACCCTTGCTTTTACCCTTAGGCTTACCCTTACCTTTACCCTTACCCTTACCCTTACCCTTACCCTTACCCTTACCCTTACCCTTACCCTTACCCTTGCTTTTACCCTTAAGCTTACCCTTACCCTTACCCTTACCCTTACCCTTACCCTTACCCTTGCTTTTACCCTTAAGCTTACCCTTACCCTTACCCTTACCCTTACCCTTGCTTTTACCCTTAGGCTTACCCTTACCTTTACCCTTACCCTTACCCTTGCTTTTACCCTTAAGCTTACCCTTACCCTTACCCTTACTCTTACCCTTACCCTTACCCTTACACTTACCCTTACCCTTACCCTTACCCTTACCCTTACCCTTACCCTTGCTTTTACCCTTAGGCTTACCCTTACCTTTACCCTTACCCTAACCCTTACCCTTACCCTTACCCTTACCCTTACCCTTGCTTTTACCCTTAAGCTTACCCTCACCCTTACCCTTATCCTTACCCTTACCCTTACCCTTACACTTGCTTTTACCCTTAAGCTTACCCTTACCCTTACCCTTACCCTTACCCTTACCCTTACCCTTACCCTTACCCTTACCCTTACCCTTACCCTTACCCTTACCCTTACCCTTACCCTTGCTTTTACCCTTAAGCTTACCCTTACCCTTACCCTTACCCTTACCCTTACCCTAACCCTTACCCTTGCTTTTACCCTTAAGCTTACCCTTACCCTTACCCTTACCCTTACCCTTACCCTTACCTTTACCCTTACCCTTACCCCTACCCTTACCCTTACCCTTACCCTTACCCTTACCCTTACCCTTACCCTTACCCTTACCCTTACCCTTACCCTTACCCTTACCCTTGCTTTTACCCTTAAGCTTACCCTTACCCTTACCCTTACCCTTACCCTTACCCTTACCCTTACCCTTACCCTTACCCTTACCCTTACCCCTACCCTTACCCTTACCCTTACCCTTGCTTTTACCCTTAAGCTTACCCTTACCCTTACCCTTACCCTTACCCTTACCCTTACCCTTACCCTTACCCTTGCTTTTACCCTTAGGCTTACCCTTACCTTTACCCTTACCCTTACCCTTACCCTTACCCTTACCCTTACCCTTACCCTTACCCTTACCCTTACCCTTACCCTTACCCTTACCCTTACCCTTACCCTTGCTTTTACCCTTTAGCTTACCCTTACCCTTACCCTTACCCTTACCCTTACCCTTACCCTTACCCTTACCCTTACCCTTACCCTTGCTTTTACCCTTAAGCTTACCCTTACCCTTACCCTTACCCTTACCCTTACCCTTGCTTTTACCCTTAGGCTTACCCTTACCCTTACCCTTACCCTTACCCTTGCTTTTACCCTTAAGCTTACCCTTACCCTTACCCTTACTCTTACCCTTACCCTTACCCTTACCCTTACCCTTACCCTTACCCTTACCCTTACCCTTACCCTTACCCTTACCCTTACCCTTACCCTTGCTTTTACCCTTAGGCTTACCCTTACCTTTACCCTTACCCTAACCCTTACCCTTACCCTTACCCTTACCCTTACCCTTGCTTTTACCCTTAAGCTTACCCTTACCCTTACCCTTACCCTTACCCTTACCCTTACCCTTACCCTTGCTTTTACCCTTAAGCTTACCCTTACCCTTACCCTTACCCTTACCCTTACCCTTACCCTTACCCTTACCCTTACCCTTACCCTTACCCTTACCCTTACCCTTACCCTTACCCTTACCCTTACCCTTACCCTTACCCTTACCCTTACCCTTACCCTTACCCTTACCCTTACCCTTACCCTTACCCTTACCCTTACCCTTACCCTTACCCTTGCTTTCACCCTTAAGCTTACCCTTACCCTTACCCTTACCCTTACCCTTACCCTTACCCTTACCCTTACCCTTACCCTTATCCTTGCTTTTACCCTTAGGCTTACCCTTACCTTTACCCTTACCCTTACCCTTACCCTTACCCTTACCCTTGCTTTTACCCTTAAGCTTACCCTTACCCTTACCCTTACCCTTACCCTTACCCTTACCCTTACCCTTACCCTTACCCTTACCCTTACCCTTACCCTTACCCTTACCCTTACCCTTACCCTTACCCTTACCCTTACCCTTACACTTACCCTTACCCTTGCTTTTACCCTTAAGCTTACCCTTACCCTGACCCTTACCCTTAACCTTACCCTTACCGTTACCCTTGCTTTCACCCTTAAGCTTACCCTTACCCTTACCCTTACCCTTACCCTTACCCTTACCCTTACCCTTACCCTTACCCTTATCCTTGCTTTTACCCTTAGGCTTACCCTTACCTTTACCCTTACCCTTACCCTTACCCTTACCCTTACACTTGCTTTTACCCTTACCCTTACCCTTACCCTTACCCTTACCCTTACCCTTACCCTTACCCTTACCCTTACCCTTACCCTTACCCTTACCCTTACCCTTACCCTTACCCTTACCCTTACCCTTACCCTTACCCTTACCCTTACCCTTACCCTTACCCTTACCCTTACCCTTACCCTTACCCTTACCCTTGCTTTCACCCTTAAGCTTACCCTTACCCTTACCCTTACCCTTACCCTTACCCTTACCCTTACCCTTACCCTTACCCTTATCCTTGCTTTTACCCTTAGGCTTACCCTTACCTTTACCCTTACCCTTACCCTTACCCTTACCCTTACCCTTACCCTTGCTTTTACCCTTAAGCTTACCCTTACCCTTACCCTTACCCTTACCCTTACCCTTACCCTTACCCTTACCCTTACCCTTACCCTTACCCTTACCCTTACCCTTACCCTTACCCTTACCCTTACCCTTACCCTTACACTTACCCTTACCCTTGCTTTTACCCTTAAGCTTACCCTTACCCTGACCCTTACCCTTAACCTTACCCTTGCTTTTACCCTTAAGCTTACCCTTACCCTTACCCTTACCCTTACCCTTAAGCTTTCCCTTACCCTTACCCTTACCCTTACCCTTACCCTTACCCTTACCCTTACCCTTGCTTTCACCCTTAAGCTTACCCTTACCCTTACCCTTACACTTACCCTTACCCTTACCGTTACCCTTCCCCTTATCCTTGCTTTTACCCTTAGGCTTACCCTTACCTTTACCCTTACCCTTACCCTTACCCTTACCCTTACCCTTACCCTTGCTTTTACCCTTAAGCTTACCCTTACCCTTACCCTTACCCTTACCCTTACCCTTAAGCTTACCCTTACCCTTACCCTTACCCTTACCCTTACCCTTACCCTTACCCTTACCCTTACTTTTACCCTTACCCTTACCCTTACCCTTGCTTTTACCCTTAAGCTTACCCTTACCCTTACCCTTACCCTTAACCTTACCCTTGCTTTTACCCTTAAGCTTACCCTTACCCTTACCCTTACCCTTACCCTTAAGCTTTCCCTTACCCTTACCCTTACCCTTACCCTTACCCTTACCCTTACCCTTACCCTTACCCTTACCCTTACCCTTACCCTTACCCTTACCCTTACCCTTACCCTTACCCTTACCCTTACCCTTACCCTTACCCTTACCCTTACCCTTACCCTTACCCTTACCCTTACCCTTGCTTTTACCCTTAAGCTTACCCTTACCCTTACCCTTACCCTTACCCTTAAGCTTACCCTTACCCTTACCCTTACCCTTACCCTCACCCTTACCCTTACCCTTGCTTTTACCCTTAAGCTTACCCTTACCCTTACCCTTACCCTTACCCTTAAGCTTACCCTTACCCTTACCCTTACCCTTACCCTTACCCTTACCCTTGCTTTTACCCTTAAGCTTACCCTTACCCTTACCCTTACCCTTACCCTTAAGCTTACCCTTACCCTTACCCTTACCCTTACCCTAACCCTTACCCTTACCCTTCCCCCTACCCTTACCCTTGCTTTTACCCTTAAGCTTACCCGTACCCTTACCCTTACCCTTACCCTTGCTTTTACCCTTAAGCTTACCCTTACCCTTACCCTTACCCTTACCCTTAAGCTTACCCTTACCCTTACCCTTACCCTTACCCTTACCCTTACCCTTACCCTTACCCTTACCCTTGCTTTTACCCTTAAGCTTACCCTTACCCTTACCCTTAACCTTACCCTTACCCTTACCCTTACCCTTACCCTTACCCTTGCTTTTACCCTTAGGCTTACCCTTACCTTTACCCTTACCCTTACCCTTACCCTCACCCTTACCCTTACCCTTACCCTTACCTTTACCCTTACCCTTGCTTTTACCCTTAAGCTTACCCTTACCCTTACCCTTACCCTTACCCTTACCCTTACTCTTGCTTTTACCCTTAAGCTTACCCTTACCCTTACCCTTACCCTTACCCTTACCCTTGCTTTTACCCTTAGGCTTACCCTTACCCTTTCCCTTACCCTTACCCTTGCTTTTACCCTTAAGCTTACCCTTACCCTTACCCTTACCCTTACCCTTACCCTTACCCTTACCCTTACCCTTACCCTTACCCTTACCCTTACCCTTACCCTTACCCTTACCCTTACCCTTACCCTAACCCTTACCCTTACCCTTACCCTTACCCTTACCCTTGCTTTTACCCTTAGGCTTACCCTTACCTTTACCCTTACCCTTACCCTTACCCTTACCCTTACCCTTGCTTTTACCCTTAAGCTTACCCTTACCCTTACCCTTACCCTTACCCTTACCCTTACCCTTACCCTTACCCTTGCTTTTACCCTTAAGCTTACCCTTACTCTTACCCTTACCCTTACCCTTACCCTTACCCTTACCCCCACCCTTGCTTTTACCCTTAAGCTTACCCTTACCCTTACCCTTACCCTTACCCTTACCCTTACCCTTACCCTTGCTTTTACCCTTAAGCTTACCCTTACCCTTACCCTTACCCTTACCCTTACCCTTGCTTTTACCCTTAGGCTTACCCTTACCCTTACCCTTACCCTTGCTTTTACCCTTAAGCTTACCCTTACCCTTACCCTTACCCTTACTCTTACCCTTACCCTTACCCTTACCCTTACCCTTGCTTTTACCCTTAGGCTTACCCTTACCTTTACCCTTACCCTTACCCTTACCCTTACCCTTACCCTTACCCTTACCCTTACCCTTGCTTTTACCCTTAAGCCAACCCTTACCCTTACCCTTACCCTTACCCTTACCCTTAACCTTACCCTTACCCTTGCTTTTACCCTTAAGCTCACCCTTACCCTTACCTTTACCCTTACCCTTACACTTACCCTTACCCTGACCCTTACCCTTGCTTTTACCCTTAAGCTTACCCTTACCCTTACCCTTACCCTTACCCTTAAGCTTACCCTTACCCTAACCCTTACCCTTACCCTTACCCTTACCCTTACCCTTGCTTTTACCCTTAAGCTTACCCTTACCCTTAAGCTTACCCTTACCCTTACCCTTACCCTTACCCTTACCCTTACCCTTGCTTTTACCCTTAAGCTTACCCTTACCCTTACACTTACCCTTACCCTAACCCTTACCCTTAACCTTACCCTTACCCTTACCCTTACCCTTACCCTTACCCTTGCTTTTACCCTTAGGCTTACCCTTACCTTTACCCTTACCATTACCCTTACCCTTACCCTTACCCTTACCCTTACCCTTACCCTTGCTTTTACCCTTAAGCTTACCCTTACCCTTACCCTTACCCTTACCCTTACCCTTACCCTTACCCTTACCCTTACCCTTGCTTTTACCCTTAAGCTTACCCTTACCCTTACCCTTACCCTTACCCTTACCCTTACCCTTACCCTTACCCTTACCCTTACCCTTACCCTTACCCTTGCTTTTACCCTTAAGCTTACCCTTACCCTTACCCTTACTCTTACCCTTACCCTTACCCTTACCCTTACCCTTGCTTTTACCCTTAAGCTTACCCTTACCCTTACCTTTACCCTTACCCTTACCCTTACCCTTACCCTTACCCTTACCCTTACCCTTACCCTTACCCTTACCCTTACCCTTGCTTTTACCCTTAGGCTTACCCTTAGCTTTAGCCTTACCCTTACCCTTACCCTTACCCTTACCCTTACCCTTACCCTTACCCTTACCCTTGCTTTTACCCTTAAGCTTACCCTTACCCTTACCCTTACCCTTACCCTTACCCTTACCCTTACCCTTGCTTTTACCCTTAAGCTTACCCTTACCCTTACCCTTACCCTTAAACTTACCCTTGCTTTTACCCTTAGGCTTACCCTTACCCGTACCCTTACCCTTACCCTTAAGCTTACCCTTACCCTTACCCTTACCCTTACCCTTACCCTTACCCTTACCCTTACCCTTACCCTTACCCTTACCCTTACCCTTACCCTTACCCTTACCCTTGCTTTTACCCTTAAGCTTACCCTTACCCTTACCCTTACCCTTACCCTTACCCTTACCCTTACCCTTACCCTTACCCTTGCTTTGACCCTTAGGCTTACCCTTACCTTTACCCTTACCCTTACCCTTACCCTTACCCTTACCCTTACCCTCACCCTTACCCTTACCCTTACCCTTACCCTTGCTTTTACCCTTAAGCTTACCCTTACCCTTACCCTTACCCTTACCCTTACCCTTACCCTTACCCTTACCCTTGCTTTTACCCTTAAGCTTACCCTTACCCTTACCCTTACCCTTACCCTTACCCTTGCTTTTCCCTTAGGCTTACCCTTACCCTTACCCTTACCCTTACCCTTGCTTTTACCCTTAAGCTTACCCTTACCCTTACCCTTACCCTTACCCTTACCCTTACCCTTACCCTTACCCTTACCCTTACCCTTACCCTTACCCTTACCCTTACCCTTACCCTTACCCTTACCCTTACCCTTACCCTTACCCTTACCCTTACCCTTGCTTTTACCCTTAGGCTTACCCTTACCTTTACCCTTACCCTTACCCTTACCCTTACCCTTACCCTTACCCTTACCCTTGCTTTTACCCTTAAGCTTACCCTTACCCTTACCCTTACCCTTACCCTTACCCTTACCCTAACCCTTACCCTTGCTTTTACCCTTAAGCTTACCCTTACCCTTACCCTTACCCTTTCCCTTACCCTTACCCTTACCCTTACCCTTACCCTTACCCTTACCCTTGCTTTTACCCTTAAGCTTACCCTTACCCTTACCCTTACCCTTACCCTTACCCTTACCCTTACCCTTACCCTTACCCTTACCCTTACCCTTATCCTTACCCTTGCTTTTACCCTTAAGCTTACCCTTACCCTTACCCTTACCCTTACCCTTACCCTTGCTTTTACTCTTAGGCTTACCCTTACCTTTACCCTTACCCTTACCCTTACCCTTACCCTCACCCTTACCCTTACCCTTGCTTTTACCCTTAAGCTTACCCTTACCCTTACCCTTACCCTTACCCTTACCCTTACCCTTGCTTTTACCCTTAAGCTTACCCTTACCCTTACCCTTAACCTTACCCTTACCCTTGCTTTTACACTTAGGCTTACCCTTACCCTTACCCTTACCCTTACCCTTGCTTTTACCCTTAAGCTTACCCTTACCCTTACCCTTACTCTTACCCTTACCCTTACCCTTACCCTTACCCTTACCCTTACCCTTACCCTTACCCTTACCCTTACCCTTACCCTTACCCTTGCTTTTACCCTTAGGCTTACCCTTACCTTTACCCTTACCCTAACCCTTACCCTTACCCTTACCCTTACCCTTACCCTTACCCTTGCTTTTACCCTTAAGCTTACCCTTACCCTTACCCTTACCCTTACCCTTACCCTTACCCTTACCCTTACCCTTACCCTTGCTTTTACCCTTAAGCTTACCCTTACCCTTACCCTTACCCTTACCCTTACCCTTACCCTTACCCTTACCCTTGCTTTTACCCTTAAGCTTACCCTTACCCTTACCCTTACCCTTACCCTTACCCTTGCTTTTACCCTTAGGCTTACCCTTACCTTTACCCTTACCCTTACCCTTACCCTTACCCTTACCCTTGCTTTTACCCTTAAGCTTACCCTTACCCTTACCCTTACCCTTAAGCTTACCCTTACCCTTACCCTTACCCTTACCCTTACCCTTACCCTTACCCTTACCCTTACCCTTACCCTTACCCTTGCTTTTACCCTTAAGCTTACCCTTACCCTTACCCTTACCCTTACCCTTACCCTTGCTTTTACCCTTAAGCTTACCCTTACCCTTACCCTTAAGCTTACCCTTACCCTTAACCTTACCCTTACCCTTACCCTTACCCTTACCCTTACCCTTACCCTTACCCTTACCCTTACCCTTACCCTTACCCTTACCCTTACCCTTGCTTTTACCCTTAAGCTTACCCTTACCCTTACCCTTACCCTTACCCTTAAGCTTACCCTTACCCTTACCCTTACCCTTACCCTTACCCTTACCCTTAACCTTACCCTTGCTTTTACCCTTAAGCTTACCCTTACCCTTACCCTTACCCTTACCCTTAAGCTTACCCTTACCCTTACCCTTACCCTTACCCTTACCCTTGCTTTTACCCTTAAGCTTACCCTTACCCTTACCCTTACCCTTACCCTTAAGCTTACCCTTACCCTTACCCTTACCCTTACCCTTACCCTTACCCTTACCCTTACCCTTACCCTTACCCTTGCTTTTACCCTTAAGCTTACCCTTACCCTTACCCTTACCCTTACCCTTGCTTTTACCCTTAAGCTTACCCTTACCCTTACCCTTACCCTTGAGCTTACCCTTACCCTTACCCTTACCCTTACCCTTACCCTTACCCTTACCCTTACCCTTACCCTTACCCTTACCCTTACCCTTGCTTTTACCCTTAAGCTTACCCTTACCCTTACCCTTACCCTTACCCTTACCCTTTCCCTTGCTTTTACCCTTAGGCTTACCCTTACCTTTACCCTTACCCTTACCCTTACCCTTACCCTTACCCTTACCCTTACCCTTACCCTTGCTTTTACACTTAAGCTTACCCTTACCCTTACCCTTACCCTTACCCTTACCCTTACCCTTACCCTTACCCTTACCCTTACCCTTACCCTTGCTTTTACCCTTAAGCTTACCCTTACCCTTACCCTTACCCTTACCCTTACCCTTGCTTTTACCCTTAGGCTTACCCTTACCCTTACCCTTACCCTTACCCTTGCTTTTACCCTTAAGCTTACCCTTACCCTTACCCCTACCCTTACCCTTACCCTTACCCTTACCCTTACCCTTACCCTTACCCTTACCCTTACCCTTACCCTTACCCTTACCCTTACCCTTACCCTTACCCTTACCCTTGCTTTTACCCTTAGGCTTACCCTTACCTTTACCCTTACCCTTACCCTTACCCTTACCCTTACCCTTGCTTTTACCCTTAAGCTTACCCTTACCCTTACCCTTACCCTTACCCTTACCCTTACCCTTACCCTTACCCTTACCCTTACCCTTACCCTTACCCTTGCTTTTACCCTTAAGCTTACCCTTACCCTTACCCTTACCCTTACCCTTACCCTTACCCTTACCCTTACCCTCACCCTTACCCTTACCCTTGCTTTTACCCTTAAGCTTACCCTTACCCTTACCCTTACCCTTACCCTTGCTTTTACCCTTAAGCTTACCCTTACCCTTACCCTTACCCTTACCCTTAAGCTTACCCTTACCCTCACCCTTACCCTTACCCTTGCTTTTACCCTTAAGCTTACCCTTACCCTTACCCTTACCCTTACCCTTGCTTTTACCCTTAAGCTTACCCTTACCCTTACCCTTACCCTTACCCTTAAGCTTACCCTTACCCTTACCCTTACCCTTACCCTTGCTTTTACCCTTAAGCTTACCCTTACCTTTACCCTTACCCTTACCCTTACCCTTACCCTTACCCTTACCCTTACCCTTGCTTTTACCCTTAAGCTTACCCTTACCCTTACCCTTACCCTTACCCTTACCCTAACCCTTACCCTTGCTTTTACCCTTAAGCTTACCCTTACCCTTACCCTTACCCTTACCCTTACCCTTACCCTTACCCTTACCCTTACCCTTACCCTTGCTTTTACCCTTAAGCTTACCCTTACCCTTACCCTTACCCTTACCCTTACCCTTACCCTTACCCTTACCCTTACCCTTATCCTTACCCTTGCTTTTACCCTTAAGCTTACCCTTACCCTTACCCTTACCCTTACCCTTACCCTTACCCTTACCCTTGCTTTTACTCTTAGGCTTACCCTTACCTTTACCCTTACCCTTACCCTTACCCTTACCCTCACCCTTACCCTTACCCTTGCTTTTACCCTTAAGCTTACCCTTACCCTTACCCTTACCCTTACCCTTACCCTTGCTTTTACCCTTAAGCTTACCCTTACCCTTACCCTTAACCTTACCCTTACCCTTGCTTTTACACTTAGGCTTACCATTACCCTTACCCTTGCTTTTACCCTTAAGCTTACCCTTACCCTTACCCTTACTCTTACCCTTACCCTTACCCTTACCCTTACCCTTACCCTTACCCTTACCCTTACCCTTACCCTTACCCTTACCCTTGCTTTTACCCTTAGGCTTACCCTTACCTTTACCCTTACCCTAACCCTTACCCTTACCCTTACCCTTACCCTTACCCTTACCCTTGCTTTTACCCTTAAGCTTACCCTTACCCTTACCCTTACCCTTACCCTTACCCTTACCCTTACCCTTACCCTTACCCTTACCCTTACCCTTACCCTTGCTTTTACCCTTAAGCTTACCCTTACCCTTACCCTTACCCTTACCCTTACCCTTACCCTTACCCTTGCTTTTACCCTTAAGCTTACCCTTACCCTTACCCTTACCCTTACCCTTACCCTTGCTTTTACCCTTAGGCTTACCCTTACCTTTACCCTTACCCTTACCCTTACCCTTACCCTTACCCTTGCTTTTACCCTTAAGCTTACCCTTACCCTTACCCTTACCCTTAAGCTTACCCTTACCCTTACCCTTACCCTTACCCTTACCCTTACCCTTACCCTTACCCTTACCCTTACCCTTACCCTTGCTTTTACCCTTAAGCTTACCCTTACCCTTACCCTTACCCTTACCCTTACCCTTACCCTTGCTTTTACCCTTAAGCTTACCCTTACCCTTACCCTTAAGCTTACCCTTACCCTTACCCTTACCCTTACCCTTACCCTTACCCTTACCCTTACCCTTACCCTTACCCTTACCCTTACCCTTACCCTTACCCTTACCCTTACCCTTACCCTTGCTTTTACCCTTAAGCTTACCCTTACCCTTACCCTTACCCTTACCCT
Organism: Myrrha octodecimguttata; assembly: GCA_958510865.1. NCBI lineage: Eukaryota > Metazoa > Arthropoda > Insecta > Coleoptera > Coccinellidae > Myrrha > Myrrha octodecimguttata. The sequence continues at coordinate 20,316 of CAUEHS010000306.1, read as the reverse complement.
TAAGCTTACCCTTACCCTTACCCTTACCCTTACCCTTACCCTTACCCTTAACCTTACCCTTGCTTTTACCCTTAAGCTTACCCTTACCCTTACCCTTACCCTTACCCTTAAGCTTACCCTTACCCTTACCCTTACCCTTACCCTTACCCTTGCTTTTACCCTTAAGCTTACCCTTACCCTTACCCTTACCCTTACCCTTAAGCTTACCCTTACCCTTACCCTTACCCTTACCCTTACCCTTACCCTTACCCTTACCCTTGCTTTTACCCTTAAGCTTACCCTTACACTTACCCTTACCCTTACCCTTGCTTTTACCCTTAAGCTTACCCTTACCCTTACCCTTACCCTTACCCTTAAGCTTACCCTTACCCTTACCCTTACCCTTACCCTTACCCTTACCCTTACCCTTACCCTCACCCTTACCCTTACCCTTGCTTTTACCCTTAAGCTTACCCTTACCCTTACCCTTACCCTTACCCTTACCCTTTCCCTTGCTTTTACCCTTAGGCTTACCCTTACCTTTACCCTTACCCTTACCCTTACCCTTACCCTTACCCTTACCCTTACCCTTACCCTTACCCTTACCCTTGCTTTTACCCTTAAGCTTACCCTTACCCTTACCCTTACCCTTACCCTTACCCTTACCCTTACCCTTACCCTTACCCTTACCCTTACCCTTACCCTTACCCTTGCTTTTACCCTTAAGCTTACCCTTACCCTTACCCTTACCCTTACCCTTACCCTTGCTTTTACCCTTAGGCTTACCCTTACCCTTACCCTTACCCTTACCCTTGCTTTTACCCTTAAGCTTACCCTTACCCTTACCCCTACCCTTACCCTTACCCCTACCCTTACCCTTACCCTTACCCTTACCCTTACCCTTACCCTTACCCTTACCCTTACCCTTACCCTTACCCTTACCCTTACCCTTACCCTTGCTTTTACCCTTAGGCTTACCCTTACCTTTACCCTTACCCTTACCCTTACCCTTACCCTTACCCTTGCTTTTACCCTTAAGCTTACCCTTACCCTTACCCTTACCCTTACCCTTACCCTTACCCTTACCCTTACCCTTACCCTTGCTTTTACCCTTAAGCTTACCCTTACCCTTACCCATACCCTTACCCTTACCCTTACCCTTACCCTTACCCTCACCCTTACCCTTACCCTTGCTTTTACCCTTAAGCTTACCCTTACCCTTACCCTTACCCTTACCCTTGCTTTTACCCTTAAGCTTACCCTTACCCTTACCCTTACCCTTACCCTTAAGCTTACCCTTACCCTTACCCTTACCCTTACCCTTACCCTTACCCTTACCCTTACCCTTACCCTTACCCTTACCCTTGCTTTTACCCTTAAGCTTACCCTTACCCTTACCCTTAACCTTACCCTTACCCTTACCCTTACCCTTACCCTTACCCTTGCTTTTACCCTTAGGCTTACCCTTACCTTTACCCTTACCCTTACCCTTACCCTTACCCTTACCCTTACCCTTACCCTTACCCATACCTTTACCCTTACCCTTGCTTTTACCCTTAAGCTTACCCTTACCCTTACCCTTACCCTTACCCTTACCCTTACTCTTGCTTTTACCCTTAAGCTTACCCTTACCCTTACCCTTACCCTTACCCTTACCCTTGCTTTTACCCTTAGGCTTACCCTTACCCTTTCCCTTACCCTTACCCTTGCTTTTACCCTTAAGCTTACCCTTACCCTTACCCTTACCCTTACCCTTACCCTTACCCTTACCCTTACCCTTACCCTTACCCTTACCCTTACCCTTACCCTTACCCTTACCCTTACCCTTACCCTTACCCTTACCCTAACCCTTACCCTTACCCTTACCCTTACCCTTGCTTTTACCCTTAGGCTTACCCTTACCTTTACCCTTACCCTTACCCTTACCCTTACCCTTACCCTTGCTTTTACCCTTAAGCTTACCCTTACCCTTACCCTTACCCTTACCCTTACCCTTACCCTTACCCTTACCCTTACCCTTGCTTTTACCCTTAAGCTTACCCTTACCCTTACCCTTACCCTTACCCTTACCCTTACCCTTACCCTTACCCCCACCCTTGCTTTTACCCTTAAGCTTACCCTCACCCTTACCCTTACCCTTACCCTTACCCTTACCCTTACCCTTGCTTTTACCCTTAAGCTTACCCTTACCCTTACCCTTACCCTTACCCTTACCCTTACCCTTGCTTTTACCCTTAGGCTTACCCTTACCCTTACCCTTACCCTTACCCTTGCTTTTACCCTTAAGCTTACCCTTACCCTTACCCTTACCCTTACTCTTACCCTTACCCTTACCCTTACCCTTGCTTTTACCCTTAGGCTTACCCTTACCTTTACCCTTACCCTTACCCTTACCCTTACCCTTACCCTTACCCTTACCCTTACCCTTACCCTTACCCTTGCTTTTACCCTTAAGCTAACCCTTACCCTTACCCTTACCCTTACCCTTACCCTTACCCTTAACCTTACCCTTACCCTTGCTTTCACCCTTAAGCTCACCCTTACCCTTACCCTTACCCTTACACTTACCCTTACCCTGACCCTTACCCTTGCTTTTACCCTTAAGCTTACCCTTACCCTTACCCTTACCCTTACCCTTAAGCTTACCCTTACCCTAACCCTTACCCTTACCCTTACCCTTACCCTTACCCTTGCTTTTACCCTTAAGCTTACCCTTACCCTTTCCCTTACCCTTACCCTTACCCTTGCTTTTACCCTTAAGCTTACCCTTACCCTTACCCTTACCCTTACCCTTAAGCTTACCCTTACCCTTACCCTTACCCTTACCCTTACCCTTACCCTTACCCTTACCCTTGCTTTTACCCTTAAGCTTACCCTTACCCTTACCCTTACCCTTACCCTAACCCTTACCCTTAACCTTACCCTTACCCTTACCCTTACCCTTACCCTTACCCTTGCTTTTACCCTTAGGCTTACCCTTACCTTTACCCTTACCATTACCCTTACCCTTACCCTTACCCTTACCCTTACCCTTACCCTTACCCTTGCTTTTACATTTAAGCTTACCCTTACCCTTACCCTTACCCTTACCCTTACCCTTACCCTTACCCTTACCCTTACCCTTACCCTTGCTTTTACCCTTAAGCTTACCCTTACCCTTACCCTTACCCTTACCCTTACCCTTACCCTTACCCTTACCTTTACCCTTACCCTTACCCTAACCCTTACCCTTGCTTTTACCCTTAAGCTTACCCTTACCCTTACCCTTACTCTTACCCTTACCCTTACCCTTACCCTTACCCTTGCTTTTACCCTTAAGCTTACCCTTACCCTTACCTTTACCCTTACCCTTACCCTTACCCTTACCCTTACCCTTACCCTTACACTTACCCTTACCCTTACCCTTACCCTTACCCTTGCTTTTACCCTTAGGCTTACCCTTACCTTTAGCCTTACCCTTACCCTTACCCTTACTCTTACCCTTACCCTTACCCTTGCTTTTACCCTTAAGCTTACCCTTACCCTTACCCTTACCCTTACCCTTACCCTTACCCTTACCCTTACCCTTGCTTTTACCCTTAAGCTTACCCTTACCCTTACCCTTACCCTTACACTTACCCTTGCTTTTACCCTTAGGCTTACCCTTACCCTTACCCTTACCCTTACCCTTAAGCTTACCCTTACCCTTACCCTTACCCTTACCCTTACCCTTACCCTTAACCTTACCCTTACCTTTACCCTTACCCTTACCCTTACCCTTGCTTTTACCCTTAAGCTTACCCTTACCCTTACCCTTACCCTTACCCTTACCCTTACCCTTACCCTTACCCTTGCTTTGACCCTTAGGCTTACCCTTACCTTTACCCTTACCTTTACCCTTACCCTTACCCTTACCCTTACCCTTACCCTTACCCTTACCCTTACCCTTACCCTTACCCTTACCCTAACCCTTACCCTTGCTTTTACCCTTAAGCTTACCCTTACCCTTACCCTTACCCTTACCCTTACCCTTACCCTTACCCTTGCTTTTACCCTTAAGCTTACCCTTACCCTTACCCTTACCCTTACCCTTACCCTTGCTTTTACCCTTAGGCTTACCCTTACCCTTACCCTTACCCTTACCCTTGCTTTTACCCTTAAGCTTACCCTTACCCTTACCCTTACCCTTACCCTTACCCTTACCCTTACCCTTACCCTTACCTTCACCCTTACCCTTACCCTTGCTTTTACCCTTAGGCTTAACCTCACCTTTACCCTTACCCTTACCCTTACCCTTACCCTTACCCTTACCCTTACCCTTACCCTTACCTTTACCCTTGCTTTTACCCTTAAGCTTACCCTTACCCTTACCCTTACCCTTACCCTAACCCTTACCCTTAACCTTACCCTTACCCTTACCCTTACCCTTACCCTTACCCTCACCCTTGCTTTTACCCTTAGGCTTACCCTTACCTTTACCCTTACCATTACCCTTACCCTTACCCTTACCCTCACCCTTACCCTTACCCTTGCTTTTACCCTTAAGCTTACCCTTACCCTTACCCTTACCCTTACCCTTACCCTTACCCTTGCTTTTACCCTTAAGCTTACCCTTACCCTTACCCTTACCCTTACCCTTACCCTTACCCTTACCCTTACCCTTACCCTTACCCTTACCCTTACCCTTACCCTTACCCTTACCCTTACCCTTGCTTTTACCCTTAAGCTTACCCTTACCCTTACCCTTACTCTTACCCTTACCCTTACCCTTACCCTTACCCTTGCTTTTACCCTTAAGCTTACCCTTACCCTTACCTTTACCCTTACCCTTACCCTTACCCTTACCCTTACCCTTACCCTTACCCTTACCCTTACCCTTACCCTTACCCTTACCCTTACCCTTACCCTTACCCTTGCTTTTACCCTTAGGCTTACCCTTACCTTTAGCCTTACCCTTACCCTTACCCTTACCTTTACCCTTACCCTTACCCTTACCCTTGCTTTTACCCTTAAGCTTACCCTTACCCTTACCCTTACCCTTACCCTTACCCTTACCCTTACCCTTGCTTTTACCCTTAAGCTTACCCTTACCCTTACCCTTACCCTTACACTTACCCTTGCTTTTACCCTTAGGCTTACCCTTACTCTTACCCTTACCCTTACCCTTAAGCTTACCCTTACCCTTACCCTTACCCTTACCCTTACCCTTACCCTTACCCTTACCCTTACCCTTACCCTTACCCTTACCCTTACCCTTGCTTTTACCCTTAAGCTTACCCTTACCCTTACCCTTACCCTTACCCTTACCCTTGCTTTTACCCTTAGGCTTACCCTTACCTTTACCCTTACCCTTACCCTTACCCTTACCCTTACCCTTACCCTTACCCTTACCCTTACCCTTACCCTTACCCTTACCCTTACCCTTACCCTTGCTTTTACCCTTAAGCTTACCCTTACCCTTACCCTTACCCTTACCTTTACCCTTACCCTTACCCTTACCCTTACCCTTACCCTTGCTTTTACCCTTAAGCTTACCCTTACCCTTACCCTTACCCTTACCCTTACCCTTGCTTTTACCCTTAGGCTTACCCTTACCCTTACCCTTACCCTTACCCTTAAGTTAACCCTTACCCTTACCCTTACCCTTACCCTTACCCTTACCCTTACCCTTACCCTTACCCTTACCCTTACCCTTACCCTTACCCTTACCCTTACCCTTACCCTTACCCTTACCCTTACCCTTACCCTTACCCTTACCCTTACCCTTGCTTTTACCCTTAGGCTTACCCTTACCTTTACCCTTACCCTTACCCTTACCCTTACCCTTACCCTTACCCATACCCTTGCTTTTACCCTTAAGCTTACCCTTACCCTTACCCTTACCCTTACCCTTACCCTTACCCTAACCCTTACCCTTGCTTTTACCCTTAAGCTTACCCTTACCCTTACCCTTACCCTTACCCTTACCCTCACCCTTACCCTTACCCTTACCCTTACCCTTACCCTTACCCTTACCCTTACCCTTACCCTTACCCTTACCCTTACCCTTACCCTTACCCTTACCCTTGCTTTTACCCTTAAGCTTACCCTTACCGTTACCCTTACCCTTATCCTTACCCTTGCTTTTACCCTTAGGCTTACCCTTACCCTTACCCTTACTCTTACCCTTACCCTTACCCCTATCCTTACCCTTGCTTTTACCCTTAAGCTTACCCTTACCCTTACCCTTACCCTTACCCTTACCCTTACCCTTACCCTTACCCTTACCCTTACCCTTGCATTTACTCTTAGGCTTACCCTTACCTTTACCCTTACCCTTACCCTTACCCTTACCCTCACCCTTACCCTTACCCTTGCTTTTACCCTTAAGCTTACCCTTACCCTTACCCTTACCCTTACCCTTACCCTTACCCTTGCTTTTACCCTTAAGCTTACCCTTACCCTTACCCTTAACCTTACCCTTACCCTTGCTTTTACCCTTAGGCTTACCCTTACCCTTACCCTTGCTTTTACCCTTAAGCTTACCCTTACCCTTACCCTTACTCTTACCCTTACCCTTACCCTTACCCTTACCCTTACCCTTACCCTTACCCTTACCCTTACCCTTGCTTTTACCCTTAGGCTTACCCTTACCTTTACCCTTACCCTAACCCTTACCCTTACCCTTACCCTTACCCTTACCCTTGCTTTTACCCTTAAGCTTACCCTTACCCTTACCCTTACCCTTACCCTTACCCTTACCCTTACCCTCACCCTTACCCTTACCCTTGCTTTTACCCTTAAGCTTACCCTTACCCTTACCCTTACCCTTACCCTTACCCTTACCCTTACCCTTACCCTTGCTTTTACCCTTAGGCTTACCCTTACCTTTACCCTTACCCTTACCCTTACCCTTACCCTTACCCTTGCTTTTACCCTTAAGCTTACCCTTACCCTTACCCTTACCCTTAAGCTTACCCTTACCCTTACCCTTACCCTTACCCTTACCCTTGCTTTTACCCTTAAGCTTACCCTTACCCTTACCCTTACCCTTAAGCTTACCCTTACTCTTACCCTTACCCTTACCCTTACCCTTACCCTTACCCTTACCCTTACCCTTACCCTTACCCTTACCCTTACCCTTACCCTTACCCTTACCCTTGCTTTTACCCTTAAGCTTACCCTTACCCTTACCCTTACCCTTAATCTTAAGCTTACCCTTACCCTTACCCTTACCCTTACCCTTACCCTTACCCTTACCCTTAACCTTACCCTTGCTTTTACCCTTAAGCTTACCCTTACCCTTACCCTTACCCTTACCCTTAAGCTAACCCTTACCCTTACCCTTACCCTTACCCTTACCCTTGCTTTTACCCTTAAGCTTACCCTTACCCTTACCCTTACCCTTACCCTTAAGCTCAACCTTACCCTTACCCTTACCCTTACCCTTACCCTTACCCTTACCCTTACCCTTACCCTTACCCTTATCCTTACCCTTACCCTTACCCTTACCCTTACCCTTGCTTTTACCCTTGAGCTTACCCTTACCCTTACCCTTACCCTTACCCTTGCTTTTACCCTTAAGCTTACCCTTACCCTTACCCTTACCCTTACCCTTAAGCTTACCCTTACCCTTACCCTTACCCTTACCCTTACCCTTACCCTTACCCTTACCCTTACCCTTACCCTTACCCTTACCCTTACCCTTACCCTTACCCTTACCCTCACCCTTACCCTTACCCTTACCCTTGCTTATACCCTTAAGTTAACCCTTACCCTTACCCTTACCCTTACCCTTACCCTTACCCTTACCCTTACCCTTACCCTTACCCTTACCCTTACCCTTACCCTTACCCTTACCCTTACCCTTACCCTTACCCTTACCCTTACCCTTACCCTTACCCTTACCCTTACCCTTACCCTTGCTTTTACCCTTAGGCTTACCCTTACCTTTACCCTTACCCTTACCCTTACCCTTACCCTTACCCTTACCCATACCCTTGCTTTTACCCTTAAGCTTACCCTTACCCTTACCCTTACCCTTACCCTTACCCTAACCCTTACCCTTGCTTTTACCCTTAAGCTTACCCTTACCCTTACCCTTACCCTTACCCTTACCCTTACCCTTACCCTTACCCTTACCCTTACCCTTACCCTTACCCTTACCCTTACCCTTACCCTTACCCTTACCCTTGCTTTTACCCTTAAGCTTACCCTTACCCTTACCCTTACCCTTACCCTTACCCTTACCCTTACCCTTACCCTTATCCTTACCCTTGCTTTTACCCTTAAGCTTACCCTTACCCTTACCCTTACCCTCACCCTTACCCTTACCCTTACCCTTACCCTTACCCTTACCCTTACCCTTACCCTTGCTTTTACTCTTAGGCTTACCCTTACCTTTACCCTTACCCTTACCCTTACCCTTACCCTCACCCTTACCCTTACCCTTGCTTTTACCCTTAAGCTTACCCTTACCCTTACCCTTACCCTTACCCTTGCTTTTACCCTTAAGCTTACCCTTACCCTTACCCTTAACCTTACCCTTACCCTTGCTTTTACCCTTAGGCTTACCCTTACCCTTGCTTTTACCCTTAAGCTTACCCTTACCCTTACCCTTACTCTTACCCTTACCCTTACCCTTACCCTTACCCTTACCCTTACCCATACCCTTACCCTTACCCTTGCTTTTACCCTTAGGCTTACCCTTACCTTTACCCTTACCCTAACCCTTACCCTTACCCTTACCCTTACCCTTACCCTTGCTTTTACCCTTAAGCTTACCCTTACCCTTACCCTTACCCTTACCCTTACCCTTACCCTTACCCTTACCCTTACCCTTACCCTTACCCGTGCTTTTACCCTTAAGCTTACCCTTACCCTTACCCTTACCCTTACCCTTACCCTTACCCTTACCCTTACCCTTACCCTTACCCTTGCTTTTACCCTTAAGCTTACCCTTACCCTTACCCTTACCCTTACCCTTACCCTTACCCTTACACTTACCCTTGCTTTTACCCTTAAGCTCACCCTTACCCTTACCCTTACCCTTACCCTTACCCTTACTCTTACTCTTACCCTTACCCTTGCTTTTACCCTTAAGCTTACCCTTACCCTTACCCTTACCCTTACCCTTAAGCTTACCCTTACCCTTACCCTTACCCTTACCCTTACCCTTACCCTTACCCTTACCCTTACCCTTGCTTTTACCCTTAAGCTTACCCTTACCCTTACCCTTACCCTTACCCTTACCCTTGCTTTTACCCTTAAGCTTACCCTTACCCTTACCCTTACCCTTACCCTTAAGCTTACCCTTACCCTTACCCTTACCCTTACCCTTACCCTTACCCTTGCTTTTACCCTTAAGCTTACCCTTACCCTTACCCTTACCCTTACCCTTACCCTTAACCTTACCCTTACCCTTACCCTTACCCTTACCCTTACCCTTGCTTTTACCCTTAGGTAGGTAGGTAGGTAGCTTTTACCCTTAGGTAGGTAGGGTAAGGGTAAGGGTAAGGGTAAGGGTAAGGGTAAGGGTAAGGGTAAGGGTAAGCTTAAGGGTAAGGGTAAGGGTAAGGGTAAGGGTAAGGGTAAGCTTAAGGGTAAAAGCAAGGGTAAGGTTAAGGGTAAGGATAAGGGTAAGGGTAAGGGTAAGGGTAAGCTTAAGGGTAAAAGCAAGGGTAAGGTTAAGGGTAAGGGTAAGGGTAAGGGTAAGGGTAAGGGTAAGCTTAAGGGTAAGGGTAAGGGTAAGGGTAAGGGTAAGCTTAAGGGTAAAAGCAAGGGTAAGGGTAAGGGTAAGGGTAAGGGTAAGGGTAAGGGTAAGGGTAAGGGTAAGGGTAAGGGTAAGGGTAAGGGTAAGGGTAAGGGTAAGCTTAAGGGTAAGGGTAAGGGTAAGGGTAAGCTTAAGGGTAAAAGCAAGGGTAAGGGTAAGGGTAAGGGTAAGGGTAAGGGTAAGCTTAAGGGTAAAAGCAAGGGTAAGGGTAAGGGTAAGGGTAAGGGTAAGGGTAAGGGTAAGGGTAAGGGTAAGGGTAAGGGTAAGGGTAAGGGTAAGGGTAAGGGTAAGCTTAAGGGTAAGGGTGAGGGTAAGGGTAAGCTTAAGGGTAAAAGCAAGGGTAAGGGTAAGGGTAAGGGTATGGGTAAGGGTAAAGGTAAGGGTAAGCCTAAGGGTAAAAGCAAGGGTAAGGGTAAGGGTAAGGGTCAGGGTAAGGGTAAGGGTAAGGGTAAGGGTAAGGGTAAGGGTAAGGGTAAGGGTAAGGGTAAGGGTAAGCTTAAGGGTAAAAGCAAGGGTAAGGGTAAGGGTAAGGGTAAGGGTAAGGGTAAGGGTAAGGGTAAGCTTAAGGGTAAAAGCAAGGGTAAGGGTAAGGGTAAGGGTAAGGGTAAGGGTAAGGGTAAGGGTAAGGGTAAGGGTAAGGGTAAGGGTAAGGGTAAGGGTAAGCTTAAGGGTAAAACAAGGGTAAGGGTAAGGGTAAGGGTAAGGGTAAGGGTAAGGGTTAGGGTAAGGGTAAAGGTAAGGGTAAGCCTAAGGGTAAAAGCAAGGGTAAGGGTAAGGGTAAGGGTAAGGGTAAGGGTAAGGGTAAGGGTAAGGGTAAGGGTAAGGGTAAGAGTAAGAGTAAGGGTAAGGGTAAGCTTAAGGGTAAAAGCAAGGGTAAGGGTAAGGGTAAGGGTAAGGGTAAGCCTAAGGGTAAAAGCAAGGGTAAGGGTAAGGTTAAGGGTAAGGGTAAGGGTAAGCTTAAGGGTAAAAGCAAGGGTAAGGGTAAGGGTAAGGGTAAGGGTAAGGGTAAGGGTAAGGGTAAGCTTAAGGGTAAAAGCAAGGGTAAGGGTAAGGGTGAGGGTAAGGGTAAGGGTAAGGATAAGGGTAAAGGTAAGGGTAAGCCTAAGAGTAAAAGCAAGGGTAAGGGTAAGGGTAAGGGTAAGGGTAAGGGTAAGGGTAAGGGTAAGGGTAAGGGTAAGGGTAAGCTTAAGGGTAAAAGCAAGGGTAAGGATAAGGGTAAGGGTAAGGGTAAGGGTAAGGGTAAGGGTAAGCTCACCCTTACCCTTACCCTTACACTTACCCTTGCTTTTACCCTTAGGCTTACCCTTACCCTTACCCTTACCCTTACCCTTAAGCTTACCCTTACCCTTACCCTTACCCTTACCCTTACCCTTACCCTTGCCCTTACCCTTACCCTTACCCTTACCCTTACCCTTGATTTGACCCTTAGGCTTACCCTTACCTTTACCCTTACCCTTACCCTTACCCTTACCCTTACCCTTACCCTTACCCTTACCCTTACCCTTACCCTTACCCTTACCCTTACCCTTACCCTTACCCTTACCCTTACGCTTACCCTTGCTTTTACCCTTAAGCTTACCCTTACCCTTACCCTTACCCTTACCCTTACCCTTACCCTTACCCTTGCTTTTACCCTTAAGCTTACCCTTACCCTTACCCTTACCCTTACCCTTACCCTTGCTTTTACCCTTAGGCTTACCCTTACCCTTACCCTTACCCTTGCTTTTACCCTTAAGCTTACCCTTACCCTTACCCTTACCCTTACCTTTACCCTTACCCTTACCCTTACCCTTACCCTTACCCTTACCCTTACCCTTACCCTTACCCTTGCTTTTACCCTTAGGCTTAACCTTACCTTTACCCTTACCCTTACCCTTACCCTTACCCTTACCCTTACCCTTACCCTTACCCTTACCCTTACCCTTACCCTTGCTTTTACCCTTTAGCTTACCCTTACCCTTACCCTTACCCTTACCCTTACCCTCACCCTTACCCTTGCTTTTACCCTTAAGCTTACCCTTACCCTTACCCTTACCCTTACCCTCACCCTTACCCTTACCCTTACCCTTGCTTATACCCTTAAGCTTACCCTTACCCTTACCCTTACCCTGACCCTTTCCCTTACCCTTACCCTTACCCTTACCCTTACCCTTACCCTTACCCTTACCCTTACCCTTGCTTTTACCCTTAGGCTTACCCTTACCTTTACCCTTACCCTTACCCTTACCCTTACCCTTACCCTTACCCTTACCCTTACCCTTGCTTTTACCCTTAAGCTTACCCTTACCCTTACCCTTACCCTTACCCTTACCCTAACCCTTACCCTTGCTTTTACCCTTAAGCTTACCCTTACCCTTACCCTTACCCTTACCCTTACCCTTACCCTTACCCTTACCCTTACCCTTACCCTTGCTTTTACCCTTAAGCTTACCCTTACCCTTACCCTTACCCTTACCCTTACCCTTACCCTTACCCTTACCCTTATCCTTACCCTTGCTTTTACCCTTAAGCTTACCCTTACCCTTACCCTTACCCTTACCCTTACCCTTACCCTTACCCTTACCCTTACCCTTACCCTTACCCTTGCTTTTACTCTTAGGCTTACCCTTACCTTTACCCTTACCCTTACCCTTACCCTTACCCTCACCCTTACCCTTACCCTTGCTTTTACCCTTAAGCTTACCCTTACCCTTACCCTTACCCTTACCCTTACCCTTGCTTTTACCCTTAAGCTTACCCTTACCCTCACCCTTAACCTTACCCTTACCCTTGCTTTTACCCTTAGGCTTACCCTTACCCTTACCCTTACCCTTGCTTTTACCCTTAAGCTTACCCTTACCCTTACCCTTACTCTTACCCTTACCCTTACCCTTACCCTTACCCTTACCCTTACCCTTACCCTTACCCTTACCCTTACCCTTGCTTTTACCCTTAGGCTTACCCTTACCTTTACCCTTACCCTAACCCTTACCCTTACCCTTACCCTTACCCTTACCCTTGCTTTTACCCTTAAGCTTACCCTTACCCTTACCCTTACCCTTACCCTTACCCTTACCCTTACCCTTACCCTTACCCTTACCCTTGCTTTTACCCTTAAGCTTACCCTTACCCTTACCCTTACCCTTACCCTTACCCTTACCCTTACCCTTACCCTTACCCTTGCTTTTACCCTTAAGCTTACCCTTACCCTTACCCTTACCCTTACCCTTACCCTTACCTTTACCCTTACCCTTACCCTTACCCTTACCCTTACCCTTACCCTTACCCTTACCCTTGCTTTTACCCTTAGGCTTACCCTTACCTTTACCCTTACTCTTACCCTTACCCTTACCCTTACCCTTGCTTTTACCCCTAAGCTTACCCTTACCCTTACCCTTACCCTTAAGCTTACCCTTACCCTTACCCTTACCCTTACCCTTACCCTTACCCTTACCCTTACCCTTACCCTTACCCTTACCCTTACCCTTACCCTTGCTTTTACCCTTAAGCTTACCCTTACCCTTACCCTTACCCTTACCCTTGCTTTTACCCTTAAGCTTACCCTTACCCTTACCCTTACCCTTAAGCTTACCCTTACCCTTACCCTTAAGCTTACCCTTACCCTTACCCTTACCCTTACCCTCACCCTTACCCTTACCTTTACCCTTACCCTTACCCTTACCCTTACGCTTACCCTTACCCTTGCTTTTACCCTTAAGCTTACCCTTACCCTTACCCTTACCCTTACCCTTAAGCTTACCCTTACCCTTACCCTTACCCTTACCCTTACCCTTAACCTTACCCTTGCTTTTACCCTTAAGCTTACCCTTACCCTTACCCTTACCCTTACCCTTAAGCTTACCCTTACCCTTACCCTTACCCTTACCCTCACCCTTGCTTTTACCCTTAAGCTTACCCTTACCCTTACCCTTACCCTTACCCTTAAGCTTACCCTTACCCTTACCCTTACCCTTACCCTTACCCTTACCCTTACCCTTACCCTTGCTTTTACCCTTAAGCTTACCCTTACCCTTACCCTAAGTAAGGGTAAGGGTAAGGGTAAGGGTAAGGGTAAGCTTAAGGGTAAAAGCAAGGGTAAGGGTAAGGGTAAGGGTAAGGGTAAGGGTAAGGGTAAGGGTAAGGGTAAGGGTAAGGGTAAGGGTAAGGGTAAGGGTAAGGGTAAGGGTAAGGGTAAGGGTAAGGGTAAGGGTAAGGGTAAGGGTAAGCTTAAGGGTAAGGTTAAGGGTAAGGGTAAGGGTAAGCCTAAGGGTAAAAGCAAGGGTAAGGGTAAGGGTAAGGGTAAGGGTAAGGGTAAGCTTAAGGGTAAAAGCAAGGGTAAGGGTAAGGCTAAGGGTAAGGGTAAGGGTAAGGGTAAGGGTAAGCTTAAGGGTAAAAGCAAGGGTAAGGGTAAGGGTAAGGGTAAGGGTAAGGGTAAGGGTAAGGGTAAGGGTAAAGGTGAGGGTAAGCCTAAGGGTAAAAGCAAGGGTAAGGGTAAGGGTAAGGGTAAGGGTAAGGGTAGGGGTAAGAGTAAGGGTAAGGGTAAGCTTAAGGGTAAAAGCAAGGGTAAGGGTAAGGGTAAGGGTAAGGGTAAGGGTAAGGGTAAGCTTAAGGGTAAAAGCAAGGGTAAGGGTAAGGGTAAGGGTAAGGGTAAGGGTAAGGGTAAGGGTAAGGGTAAGGGTAAGGGTAAGGGTAAGGGTAAGGGTAAGGGTAAGGGTAAGGGTAAGGGTAAGGGTAAGCTTAAGGGTAAAAGCAAGGGTAACGGTAAGGGTAAGGGTAAGGGTAAGGGTAAGGGTAAGGGTAAGCTTAAGGGTAAGGGTAAGGGTAAGGGTAAGGGTAAGCTTAAGGGTAAAAGCAAGGGTAAGGGTAAGGGTAAGGGTAAGGGTAAGGGTAAGGGTAAGCTTAAGGGTAAAAGCAAGGGTAAGGGTAAGGGTAAGGGTAAGGGTAAGGGTAAGGGTAAGGGTAAGCTTAAGGGTAAGGGTAAGGGTAAGGGTAAGGGTAAGCTTAAGGGTAAAAGCAAGGGTAAGGGTAAGAGTAAGGGTAAGGGTAAGGGTAAGGGTAAGGGTAAGGGTAAGCGTGAGCTTAAGGGTAAAAGCAAGGGTAAGGGTAAGGGTAAGGGTAAGGGTAAGGGTAAGGGTAAGGGTAAGGGTAAGGGTAAGCTTAAGGGTAAAAGCAAGGGTAAGGGTAAGGGTAAGGGTAAGGGTAAGGGTAAGGGTAAGGGTAAGGGTAAGGGTAAGGGTAAGGGTAAGGGTAAGGGTAAGGGTAAAGGTAAGGGTAAGCCTAAGGGTAAAAGCAAGGGTAAGGGTAAGGGTAAGGGTAAGGGTAAGGGTAAGGGTAAGGGTAAGGGTAAGAGTAAGGGTAAGGGTAAGGGTAAGGGTAAGCTTAAGGGTAAAAGCAAGGGTAAGGGTAAGGGTAAGGGTAAGGGTAAGCCTAAGGGTAAAAGCAAGGGTAAGGGTAAGGGTAAGGGTAAGAGTAAGGGTAAGCTTAAGGGTAAAAGCAAGGGTAAGGGTAAGGGTAAGGGTAAGGGTAAGGGTAAGGGTAAGCTTAAGGGTAAAAGCAAGGGTGAGGGTAAGGGTAAGGGTAAGGGTGAGGGTAAGGGTAAGGGTAAGGGTAAGGGTAAGGGTAAGCTTAAGGGTAAAAGCAAGGGTAAGGGTAAGGGTAAGGGTAAGGGTAAGGGTAAGGGTAAGGGTAAGCTTAAGGGTAAAAGCAAGGGTAAGGGTAAGGGTAAGGGTAAGGGTAAGGGTAAAGGTAAGGGTAAGCCTAAGGGTAAAAGCAAGGGTAAGGGTGAGGGTAAGGGTAAGGGTAAGGGTAAGGGTAAGGGTAAGGGTAAGGGTAAGGGTAAGGGTAAGGGTAAGGGTAAGGGTAAGGGTAAGGGTAAGGGTAAGGGTAAGGGTAAGGGTAAGGGTAAGGGTAAGCTTAAGGGTAAAAGCAAGGGTAAGGGTAAGGGTAAGGGTAAGGGTAAGCCTAAGGGTAAAAGCAAGGGTAAGGGTGAGGGTAAGGGTAAGGGTAAGGGTAAGCTTAAGGGTAAAAGCAAGGGTAAGGGTAAGGGTAAGGGTAAGGGTAAGGGTAAGCTTAAAGGTAAAAGCAAGGGTAAGGGTAAGGGTAAGGGTAAGGGTAAGGGTAAGGGTAAGGGTAAGGGTAAGGGTAAAGGTAAGGGTAAGCCTAAGGGTAAAAGCAAGGGTAAGGGTAAGGGTAAGGGTAAGGGTAAGGGTAAGGGTAAGGGTAAGGGTAAGGGTAAGGGTAAGCTTAAGGGTAAAAGCAAGGGTAAGGGTAAGGGTAAGGGTAAGGGTAAGGGTAAGGGTAACGGTAAGGGTAAGGGTAAGGGTAAGGGTAAGGGTAAGGGTAAGGGTAAGGGTAGGGGTAAGGGTAAGGGTAAGCTTAAGGGTAAGGGTAAGGGTAAGGGTAAGGGTAAGCTTAAGGGTAAAAGCAAGGGTAAGGGTAAGGGTAAGGGTAAGCTTAAGGGTAAAAGCAAGGGTAAGGGTAAGGGTAAGGGTAAGGGTAAGGGTAAGGGTAAGGGTAAGCTTAAGGGTAAGGGTAAGGGTAAGGGTAAGGGTAAGCTTAAGGGTAAAAGCAAGGGTAAGGGTAAGGGTAAGGGTAAGGGTAAGGGTAAGCTTAAGGGTAAGGGTAAGGGTAAGGGTAAGGGTAAGCTTAAGGGTAAAAGCAAGGGTAAGGTTAAGGGTAAGGGTAAGGGTAAGGGTAAGGGTAAGGGTAAGGGTAAGCTTAAGGGTAAGGGTAAGGGTAAGGGTAAGGGTAAGCTTAAGGGTAAAAGCAAGGGTAAGGGTAAGGGTAAGGGTAAGGGTAAGGGTCAGGGTAAGGGTAAGGGTAAGGGTAAGGGTAAGGGTAAGGGTAAGGGTAAGGGTAAGGGTAAGGGTAAGGGTAAGGGTAAGGGTAAGCTTAAGGGTAAGGGTAAGGGTAAGGGTAAGCTTAAGGGTAAAAGCAAGGGTAAGGGTAAGGGTAAGGGTAAGGGTAAGGGTAAGCTTAAGGGTAAAAGCAAGGGTAAGGGTAAGGGTAAGGGTAAGGGTAAGGGTAAGGGTAAGGGTAAGGGTAAGGGTAAGGGTAAGGGTAAGGGTAAGGGTAAGGGTAAGGGTTAGGGTAAGGGTAAGGGTAAGGGTAAGGGTAAGGGTAAGGGTAAGCTTAAGGGTAAGGGTAAGGGTAAGGGTAAGCTTAAGGGTAAATGCAAGGGTAAGGGTAAGGGTAAGGGTAAGGGTAAGGGTAAAGGTAAGGGTAAGCCTAAGGGTAAAAGCAAGGGTAAGGGTAAGGGTAAGGGTAAGGGTAAGGGTAAGGGAAAGGGTAAGGGTAAGGGTAAGGGTAAGGGTAAGCTTAAGGGTAAAAGCAAGGGTAAGGGTAAGGGTAAGGGTAAGGGTAAGGGTAAGGGTAAGGGTAAGGGTAAGGGTAAGGGTAAGCTTAAGGGTAAAAGCAAGGGTAAGGGTAAGGGTAAGGGTAAGGGTAAGGGTAAGGGTAAGGGTAAGGGTAAGGGTAAGGGTAAGGGTAAGGGTAAGGGTAAGCTTAAGGGTAAAAGCAAGGGTAAGGGTAAGGGTAAGGGTAAGGGTAAGGGTTAGGGTAAGGGTAAAGGTAAGGGTAAGCCTAAGGGTAAAAGCAAGGGTAAGGGTAAGGGTAAGGGTAAGGGTAAGGGTAAGGGTAAGGGTAAGGGTAAGGGTAAGGGTAAGGGTAAGGGTAAGAGTAAGGGTAAGGGTAAGGGTAAGCTTAAGGGTAAAAGCAAGGGTAAGGGTAAGGGTAAGGGTAAGGGTAAGCCTAAGGGTAAAAGCAAGGGTAAGGGTAAGGTTAAGGGTAAGGGTAAGGGTAAGCTTAAGGGTAAAAGCAAGGGTAAGGGTAAGGGTAAGGGTAAGGGTAAGCTTAAGGGTAAAAGCAAGGGTAAGGGTAAGGGTGAGGGTAAGGGTAAGGGTAAGGGTAAGGGTAAAGGTAAGGGTAAGCCTAAGAGTAAAAGCAAGGGTAAGGGTAAGGGTAAGGGTAAGAGTAAGGGTAAGGGTAAGGGTAAGGGTAAGGGTAAGCTTAAGGGTAAAAGCAAGGGTAAGGATAAGGGTAAGGGTAAGGGTAAGGGTAAGGGTAAGGGTAAGGGTAAGGGTAAGGGTAAGGGTAAGGGTAAGCTTAAGGGTAAAAGCAAGGGTAAGGGTAAGGGTAAGGGTAAGGGTAAGGGTAAGGGTAAGGGTAAGGGTAAGGGTAAGGGTAAGGGTAAGCTTAAGGGTAAAAGCAAGGGTAAGGGTTAGGGTAAGGGTAAGGGTAAGGGTAAGGGTAAGGGTAAGGGTAAGCTTAAGGGTAAAAGCAAGGGTAAGGGTAAGGGTAAGGGTAAGGGTAAGGGTAAGGGTAAGGGTAAGGGTAAAGGTAAGGGTAAGCTTAAGGGTAAAAGCAAGGGTAACGGTAAGGGTAAGGGTAAGGGTAAGGGTAAGGGTAAGGGTAAGGGTAAGGGTAAGGGTAAGGGTAAGGGTAAGGGTAAGGGTAAGCTTAAGGGTATAAGCAAGGGTAAGGGTAAGGGTAAGGGTGAGGGTAAGGGTAAGGGTAAGGGTAAGGGTAAGCTTAAGGGTAAAAGCAAGGGTAAGGGTAAGGGTAAGGGTAAGGGTAAGGGTAAGGGTAAGGGTAAGGGTAAGGGTAAGCTTAAGGGTAAAAGCAAGGGTAAGGGTAAGGGTAAGGGTAAGGGTAAGGGTAAGGGTAAGGGTAAGGGTAAGGGTTAGGGTAAGGGTAAGGGTAAGGGTAAGGGTAAGGGTAAAGGTAAGGTTAAGCCTAAGGGTAAAAGCAAGGGTAAGGGTAAGGGTAAGGGTAAGGGTAAGGGTAAGGGTAAGGGTAAGGGTAAGGGTAAGGGTAAGGGTAAGGGTAAGGGTAAGGGTAAGCTTAAGGGTAAAAGCAAGGGTAAGGGTAAGGGTAAGGGTAAGGGTAAGCCTAAGGGTAAAAGCAAGGGTAAGGGTAAGGGTAAGGGTAAGGGTAAGGGTAAGCTTAAGGGTAAAAGCAAGGGTAAGGGTAAGGGTAAGGGTAAGGGTAAGGGTAAGGGTAAGGGTAAGCTTAAGGGTAAAAGCAAGGGTAAGGGTAAGGGTAAGGGTAAGGGTAAGGGTAAGGGTAAGGGTAAGGGTAAGGGTAAGGGTAAGGGTAAAGGTAAGGGTAAGCCTAAGGGTCAAAGCAAGGGTAAGGGTAAGGGTAAGGGTAAGGGTAAGGGTAAGGGTAAGGGTAAGGGTAAGCTTAAGGGTAAAAGCAAGGGTAAGGGTAAGGGTAAGGGTAAGGGTAAGGGTAAGGGTAAGGGTAAGGGTAAGGGTTAGGGTAAGCTTAAGGGTAAGGGTAAGGGTAAGGGTAAGGGTAAGCCTAAGGGTAAAAGCAAGGGTAAGTGTAAGGGTAAGGGTAAGGGTAAGGGTAAGCTTAAGGGAAAAAGCAAGGGTAAGGGTAAGGGTGAGGGTAAGGGTAAGGGTAAGGGTAAGGGTAAAGGTAAGGGTAAGCCTAAGAGTAAAAGCAAGGGTAAGGGTAAGGGTAAGGGTAAGCCTAAGGGTAAAAGCAAGGGTAAGTGTAAGGGTAAGGGTAAGGGTAAGGGTAAGCTTAAGGGTAAAAGCAAGGGTAAGGGTAAGGGTGAGGGTAAGGGTAAGGGTAAGGGTAAGGGTAAAGGTAAGGGTAAGCCTAAGAGTAAAAGCAAGGGTAAGGGTAAGGGTAAGGGTAAGAGTAAGGGTAAGGGTAAGGGTAAGGGTAAGGGTAAGCTTAAGGGTAAAAGCAAGGGTAAGGATAAGGGTAAGGGTAAGGGTAAGGGTAAGGGTAAGGGTAAGGGTAAGGGTAAGGGTAAGGGTAAGGGTAAGGGTAAGGGTAAGCTTAAGGGTAAAAGCAAGGGTAAGGGTAAGGGTAAGGGTAAGGGTAAGGGTAAGGGTAAGGGTAAGGGTAAGGGTAAGGGTAAGGGTAAGGGTAAGGGTAAGGGTAAGCTTAAGGGTAAAAGCAAGGGTAAGGGTTAGGGTAAGGGTAAGGGTAAGGGTAAGGGTAAGGGTAAGCTTAAGGGTAAAAGCAAGGGTAAGGGTAAGGGTAAGGGTAAGGGTAAGGGTAAGGGTAAGGGTAAGGGTAAGGGTAAAGGTAAGGGTAAGCTTAAGGGTAAAAGCAAGGGTAACGGTAAGGGTAAGGGTAAGGGTAAGGGTAAGGGTAAGGGTAAGGGTAAGGGTAAGGGTAAGGGTAAGGGTAAGCTTAAGGGTATAAGCAAGGGTAAGGGTAAGGGTAAGGGTGAGGGTAAGGGTAAGGGTAAGGGTAAGGGTAAGCTTAAGGGTAAAAGCAAGGGTAAGGGTAAGGGTAAGGGTAAGGGTAAGGGTAAGGGTAAGGGTAAGGGTAAGGGTAAGGGTAAGCTTAAGGGTAAAAGCAAGGGTAAGGGTAAGGGTAAGGGTAAGGGTAAGGGTAAGGGTAAGGGTAAGGGTAAGGGTAAGGGTAAGGGTAAGGGTAAGGGTAAGGGTAAAGGTAAGGTTAAGCCTAAGGGTAAAAGCAAGGGTAAGGGTAAGGGTAAGGGTAAGGGTAAGGGTAAGGGTAAGGGTAAGGGTAAGGGTAAGGGTAAGGGTAAGGGTAAGGGTAAGGTTAAGGGTAAGGGTAAGGGTAAGGGTAAGGGTAAGGGTAAGCTTAAGGGTAAAAGCAAGGGTAAGGGTAAGGGTAAGGGTAAGGGTAAGCCTAAG
>CAUEHS010000305.1:0-123645 GCA_958510865.1 Myrrha octodecimguttata | reverse complement strand
TACCCTTACCCTTGCTTTTACCCTTAAGCTTACCCTTACCCTTACCCTTACCCTTACCCTTACCCTTACCCTTTCCCTTACCCTTACCCTTGCTTTTACCCTCAAGCTTACCCTTACCCTTACCCTTAAGCTTACCCTTACCCTTACCCTTACCCTTACCCTTGCTTTTACCCTTAGGCTTACCCTTACCCTTACCTTACCCTTACCATTGCTTTTACCCTTAAGCTTACCCTTACCCTTACCCTTACCCTTACCCTTACCCTTACCCTTACCCTTACCCTTACCCTTACCCTTACCCTTACCCTTACCCTTACCCTTACCCTTACCCTTACCCTTACCCTTACCCTTACCCTTGCTTTTACCCTAGGCTTACCCTCACCTTTACCCTTACCCTTACCCTTACCCTTACCCTTACCCTTTTCCTTGCTTTTACCCTTAAGCTTACCCTTACCCTTTACCCTTACCCCTTACCCTTACCCTTGCTTTTACCCTTAAGCTTACCCTTACCCTTACCCTTACCCTTACCCTTACCCTTACCCTTACCCTTACCCTTACCCTTACCTTTACCCTTACCCTTACCCTTACCCTTGCTTTTACCCTTAGGCTTACCCTTACCTTTACCCTTACCCCTTACCCTTACCCTTACCCTTACCCTTACCTTACCCTTACCTTACCCTTGCCCTTGCTTTTACCCTTAAGCTAACCCTTTCCCTTACCCTTACCCTTACCCTTACCCTTACCCTTACCCTTACCCTTACCCTTACCCTTACCCTTACCCTTACCCCTTATTCTTACTCTCACCCTTACCCTTACCCTTGCTTTTACCCTTAGGCTTACCTTACCTTTACCCTTACCCTTACCCTTACCCTTACCCTTATCTTACTCTTACCCTTACCCTTACCCTTACCCTTACCCTTACCCTTACCCTTAACCTTACCCTTACACTTACTCCTTGCCCCTTACCCTTAAGCTTTACCTTACCCTTACCCTTACCTTACCCTTACCCTTACCCTTACCCTTACTACCCTTACCCCTTACCCTTACCCTTACCCTCTTTAACCTTACCCTTGCTTTTACCCTTAGGCTTACCCTTACCCTTACCCTTACCCTTACCCTTACCCTTATTCTTACTCTTACCCTTACCCTTACCCTTGCTTTTACCCTTAAGCTTACCCTTACCCTAACCCTTACCCTTACCCTTACCCTTACCCTTACTCTTACCCTTGCTTTTACCCTTAAGCTTACCCTTACCCCTTACCCTTACCCTTACCCTTACCCTTACCCTTACCCTTACCCTTACCTTACCCTTGCTTTTACCCTTAAGCTTACCCTTACCCTTACCCTTACCCTAACCCTTAAGCTTACCCTTACCCTTACCTTTACCCTTACCCTTACCCTTACCCTTACCCTTACCCTTACCCTTACCCTTACCCTTACCCTTAGCCTTACCCTTACCCTTACCCTTACCCTTACCCTTACCCTTGCTTTTACCCTTAAGCTTACCCTTACCCTTACCTTACCCTTACCCTTACCCTTATCCTTACCCTTACCCTTACTCTTACCCTTACCCTTATCCCTGCTTTTACCCTTAGGCTTACCCTTACCTTTACCCTTACCCTTACCCTTACCCTCACCCTTACCCTTACCCTTACCCTTACCCTTGCTTTTACCCTTAACTTACCCTTACCCTTACCCTCTTACCCTTACCCTTACCCTTACCCTTACCCTTACCCTTACCCTTACCCTTGCTTTTACCCTTAAGCTTACCCTTACCCTTACCCTTACCCTTACCCTTACCCTTGCTTTTACCCTTAGGCTTACCCTTACCCTTACCCTTACCCTTGCTTTTACCCTTAAGCTTACCCTTACCCTTACCCTTACCCTTACCCTTACCCTTACCCTTACCCTTACCCTTACCCTTACCCTTACCCTTACCCTTACCCTTACCCTTACCTTACCCTTACCCTTACCCTTACCCTAACCCTTACCCTTGCTTTTACCCTTAGGCTTACCCTTACCTTTACCCTTACCCTTACCCTTACCCTTACCCTTACCCGTACCCTTACCCTTGCTTTTACCCTTAAGCTTACCCTTACCCTTACCCTTACCCTTACCCTTACCCTTACCCTTACCCTTGCTTTTACCCTTAAGCTTACCCTTACCCTTATCCTCACCCTTACCCTTACCCTTACCCTTACCCTTACCCTTACCCTTACCCTTGCTTTTACCCTTAAGCTTACCCTTACCCTTACCCTTACCATTACCCTTACCCTTACCCTTACCCTTACCCTTACCCTTACCCTTACCCTTACCCTTACCCTTACCCTTACCCTTACCCTTACCCTTGCTTTTACCCTTAAGCTTACCCTTACCCTTACCCTCACCCTTACCCTTACCCTTGCTTTTACCCTTAGGCTTACCCTTACACTTACCCTTACCCTTACCCTTGCTGTTACCCTTAAGCTTACCCTTACCCTTACCCTTACCCTTACCCTTACCCTTACCCTTACCCTTACCCTTACCCTTACCCTTACCCTTACCCTTACCCTTACCCTTACCCTTACCCTTACCCTTACCCTTACCCTTACCCTTATCCTTGCTTTTACCCTTAGGCTTACCCTTACCTTTACCCCTACCCTTACCCTTACCCTTACCCTTACCCTTACCCTTACCCTTGCTTTTACCCTTAAGCTTACCCTTACCCTTACCCTTACCCTTACCCTTGCCCTTACCTTACCCTTACCCTTGCTTTTACCCTTAAGCTTACCCTTACCCTTACCCTTACCCTTACCCTTACCCTTACCCTTACCCTTACCCTTACCCTTACCCTTACCCTTACCCTTACCCTTACTTTTGCTTTTACCCTTAAGCTTACCCTTACCCTTACCCTTACCCTTAAGCTTACCCTTACCCTTACCCTTACCCTTACCCTTAGCCTTACCCTTACCCTTACCCTTGCTTTTACCCTTAAGCTCACCCTTACCCTTACCCTTACCCTTACCCTTACCCTTACCCTTACCCTTGCTTTTACCCTTAAGCTTACCCTTACCCTTACCCTTACCCTTACCCTTACCCTTACCCTTACCCTTACCCTTACCCTTACCCTTACCCTTACCCTTACCATTACCCTTGCTTTTACCCTTAGGCTTACCCTTACCCTTACCCTTGCTTTTACCCTTAGGCTTACCCTTACCCTTACCCTTACCCTTGCTTTTTGCGCGCATGTTCCAGGGGAACAGCGTGCTATCGTTTTGTCCAAATGTCTGTAATTTTGGATGATTGAGCCGAAAATGGTCTCAATCGACTAGGTTGGACTCACTGATGACGACTCCGGTGTCAAAATTGATTCTGTCCGGCCGGCCGGCCGGTTGGCCGGCCGTAGACACGATAACTGTCGACAGAAGCAACCTAGCAACTTGAAACTTTCAGCATAGGTTGCGCATTGGAATGCCGCGGTTAAGTTCGTTAATGGGCCAAATCGATCGAATAGTTTCGGAGTTATAGGCATTTGAAGTTTTGAAGTTATTTATTTTTTATTTCAGAAACTACCCAAGCGATTGAATTCAAACTTGGCAGTTAGGTGAGGTAAAACGACGCGCAACTTTGAGCCAAGTTTCGTCAGGATCATATTGTCAGTAAATTTAAAAAAAAATTTTTTTCGAAATTTTTTTCCAAAAAAATTTTTTTTTCGGAAACCATTCATCATACCAAAAAACAATTATACTCACACTTTGACCTTCTCATTTCACAGCAGTGTACCAAATTTCAGTTCGATACGATCATAAGTTTTGGAGATATCGGGAAGAAATTTCAAAAAGCACTGCCGTGAAGGCAGCAACTTTTGCGCGCATGTTCAATGTGGATGACCGCTTCAGCAACGAATTTGAACGTGCGCGCGTACCAAATTTCAGTTCGATACGATCATAAGTTCTGGAGATATCGGGAAAAAATATGTCAAATTTCGATGTTTTCTTCTCGATATCGTTGATTTTTTCGGTATAACTCGAGAAATATTGATTCAGTCCTGATTAAACTTCACAGCTAGTTTTAAGATGCTGAAAGACAACTTTATGCAAAATTTCGTGATAATCATGTTATTAGAACAATTTGAAAAAAAAAATTTCTATGATTTTCTCATCATATCATCCTCATTAAATTCTGTATGAAACTTCGAACTGTTATTTTCGATGAAGTACTGGATTTCAATTCGATCTGATCTGTATTTTTGGAAATATTGGAAAAATAAGATTTTGATTGGGTATAATTTTATTTTTCCAATATTTCCAAAAATACAGATCAGATCGAATTGAAATCCAGTAATTTATCAGAAAAAAATTTTAAAAAGCACTGCCGTGAAGGCAGCAGCTTTTGCGCGCACGTTCAAATTCGTTGCTGAAGCGGTCATCTTCATTGAACATGCGCGCAAAAGTTGCTGCGTTCAAGGCAGTGCTTTTTGAAATTTTTTTCTTAAGCTTACCCTTACCCTTACCCTAACCCTTACCCTTACCCTTACCCTTACCCTTACCCTTACCCTTACCCTTACCCTTACCCTTACCCTTACCCTTACCCTTACCCTTACCCTTACCCTTACCCTTACCCTTACCCTTACCTTTACCCTTACCATTACCCTTATCCTTACCCTTACCCTTACCCTTACCCTTGCTTTTACCCTTAAGCTTACCCTTACCCTTACCCTTACCCTTGCCCTTACCCTTACACTTACCCTTGCTTTTACCCTTAAGCTTACCCTTACCCTTACCCTTACCCTTACCCTTACCCTTACCCTTACCCTTACCCTTACCCTTACCCTTACCATTGCTTTTACCCTTAAGCTTACCCTTACCCTTACCCTTACCCTTACCCTTACCCTAACCCTTACCCTTGCTTTTACCCTTAAGCTTACCCTTACCGTTACCCTTACCCTTACCCTTACCCTTGCTTTTACCCTTAGGCTTACCCTTACCCTTACCCTTACCCTTACCCTTGCTTTTACCCTTAAGCTTACCCTTACCCTTACCCTTAACCTTACCCTTACACTTAACCTTACCCTTACCCTTACCCTTACCCTTACCCTTACCCTTACCCTTACCCTTACCCTTACCCTTACCCTTACCCTTACCCTTACCCTTACCCTTACCCTTACCCTTACCCTTACCCTTACCCTTACCCTTACCCTTACCCTTACCCTTACCCTTACCCTTACCCTTACCCTTACCCTTACCCTTGCTTTTACCCTTAGGCTTACCCTTACCTTTACCCTTACCCTTACCCTTACCCTTACCCTTGCTTTTACCCTTAAGCTTACCCTTACCCTTACCCTTACCCTTACCCTTACCCTTACCCTTACCCTTACCCTTACCCTTACCCTTACCCTTACCCTTGCTTTTACCCTTAAGCTTACCCTTACCCTTACCCTTACCCTTACCCTTACCCTTACCCTTACTCTTATCCTTACCCTTGCTTTTACCCTCAAGCTTACCCTTACCCTTAACCTAACCCTTGACCCTTAAGCTTACCCTTACCCTTACCCTTACCCTTACCCTTACCCTTACCCTTACCCTTGCTTTTACCCTTAAGCTTACCCTTACCCTTACCCTTACCCTTACCCTTGCTTTTACCCTTAGGCTTACCCTTACCTTTACCCTTACCCTTACATTTACCCTTACCCTTACCCTTGCTTTTACCCTTAAGCTTACCCTAACCCTTACCCTTACCCTTACCCTTACCCTTACCCTTACCCTTACCCTTACCCTTACCCTTGCTTTTACCCTTAAGCTTACCCTTACCCTTACCCTTACCCTTACCCTTAAGCTTACCCTTACCCTTACCCTTACCCTTACCCTTACCCTTACCCTTGCTTTTACCCTTAAGCTTACCCTTACCCTTACCCTTACCCTTACTCTTGCTTTTACCCTTAGGCTTACCCTTACCTTTACCCTTACCCTTACCCATACCCTTACCCTTACCCTTACCCTTACCCTTGCTTTTACCCTTAAGCTTACCCTTACCCTTACCCTTACCCTTACCCTTACCCTTACCCTTACCCTTACCCTTACCCTTACCCTTGCTTTTACCCTTAAGCTTACCCTTACCCTTACCCTTACCCTTACCCTTACCCTTGCTTTTACCCTTAGGCTTACCCTTACCCTTACCCTTACCCTTACCCTTGCTTTTACCCTTAAGCTTACCCTTACCCTTACCCTTACCCTTACCCTTACCCTTACCCTTACCCAAACCCTTACCCTTACCCTTACCCTTACCCTTACCCTTACCCTTACCCTTACCCTTACCCTTACCCTTACCCTTACCCTTACCCTTACCCTTACCCTTGCTTTTACCCTTAGGCTTACCCTTACCTTTACCCTTACCCTTACCCTTACCCTTACCCTTACCCTTACCCTTACCCTTACCCTTGCTTTTACCCTTAAGCTTACCCTTACCCTTACCCTTACCCTTACCCTTCCCCTTACCCTTACCCTTACCCTTGCTTTTACCCTTAAGCTTACCCTTACCCTTACCCTTACCCTTACCCTTACCCTTACCCTTACCCTTACCCTTACCTTTGCTTTTACCCTTAAGCTTACCCTTACCCTTACCCTTACCCTTACCCTTAAGCTAACCCTTACCCTTACCCTTACCCTTACCCTTACCCTTACCCTTACCCTTACCCTTGCTTTTACCCTTAAGCTTACCCTTACCCTTACCCTTACCCTTACCCTTACCCTTACCCTTACCCTTACCCTTACCCTTACCCTTACCCTTGCTTTTACCCTTAAGCTTACCCTTACCCTTACCCTTACTCTTACCCTTACCCTTACCCTTGCTTTTACCCTTAGGCTTACCCTTACCCTTACCCTTACCCTTACCCTTACCCTTGCTTTTACCCTTAGGCTTACCCTTACCCTTACCCTTACCCTTACCCTTGCTTTTTTTCTTAAGCTTACCCTTACCCTTACCCTTACCCTTACCCTTACCCTTACCCCTACCCTTACCCTTACCCTTACCCTTACCCTTGCTTTTACCCTTAGGCTTACCCTTACCTTTACCCTTACCATTACCCTTACCCTTACCCTTACCCTTACCCTTACCCTTACCCTTACCCTTGCTTTTACCCTTAAGCTTACCCTTACCCTTACCCTTACCCTTACCCTTACCCTTACCCTTGCTTTTACCCTTAAGCTTACCCTTACCCTTACCCTTACCCTTACCCTTACCCTTACCCTTACCCTTACCCTAACCCTTACCCTTACCCTTACCCTTACCCTTACCCTTGCTTTTACCCTTAAGCTTACCCTTACACTTACCCTTACCCTTACCCTTACCCTTACCCTTACCCTTACCCTTACCCTTACCCTTACCCCTACCCTTACCCTTACCCTTACCCTTACCCTTGCTTTTACCCTTAAGCTTACCCTTACCGTTAACCTTACCCTTACCCTTACCCTTGCTTTTACCCTTAGGCTTACCCTTACCCTTACCCTTACACTTACCCTTGCTTTTACCCTTAAGCTTACCCTTACCCTTACCCTTACCCTTACCCTTACACTTACCCTTACCCTTACCCTTACCCTTACCCTTACCCTTACCCTTACCCTTACCCTTACCCTTACCCTTACCCTTACCCTTGCTTTTACCCTTAGGCTTACCCTTACCTTTACCCTTACCCTTACCCTTACCCTTACCCTTACCCTTACCCTTGCTTTTACCCTTAAGCTTACCCTTACCCTTACCCTTACCCTTACCCTTACCCTTACCCTTGCTTTTACCCTTAAGCTTGCCCTTACCCTTACCCTTACCCTTACCCTTACCCTTACCCTTGCTTTTACCCTTAAGCTTACCCTTACCCTTACCCTTACCCTTAAGCTTAACCTTACCCTTACCCTT
Organism: Myrrha octodecimguttata; assembly: GCA_958510865.1. Classification (NCBI taxonomy): domain Eukaryota; kingdom Metazoa; phylum Arthropoda; class Insecta; order Coleoptera; family Coccinellidae; genus Myrrha; species Myrrha octodecimguttata. The sequence goes on along the minus strand of CAUEHS010000305.1, from coordinate 115,761 downwards.
ACCCTTACCCTTACCCTTACCCTTACCCTTGCTTTTACCCTTAAGCTTACCCTTACCCTTACCCTTACCCTTACCCTTACCCTTACCCTTACCCTTACCCTTACCCTTACCCTTACCCTTACCCTTACCCTTACCCTTGCTTTTACCCTTAAGCTTACCCTTACCCTTACCCTTACCCTTACCCCTGCTTTTACCCTTAGGCTTACCCTTACCCTTACCCTTACCCTTACCCTTGCTTTTACCCTTAAGCTTACCCTTACCCTTACCCTTACCCTTACCCTTACCCTTACCCAAACCCTTACCCTTACCCTTACCCTTACCCTTACCCTTACCCTTACCCTTACCCTTACCCTTACCCTTACCCTTACCCTTACCCTTACCCTTACCCTTACCCTTGCTTTTACCCTTAGGCTTACCCTTACCTTTACCCTTACCCTTACCCTTACCATTACCCTTACCCTTACCCTTACCCTTACCCTTGCTTTTACCCTTAAGCTTACCCTTACCCTTACCCTTACCCTTACCCTTCCCCTTACCCTTACCCTTACCCTTGCTTTTACCCTTAAGCTTAAACTTACCCTTACCCTTACCCTTACCCTTACCCTTACCCTTACCCTTACCCTTACCCTTACCTTTGCTTTTACCCTTAAGCTTACCCTTACCCTTACCCTTACCCTTACCCTTAAGCTTACCCTTACCCTTACCCTTACCCTTACCCTTACCCTTACCCTTACCCTTACCCTTGCTTTTACCCTTAAGCTTACCCTTACCCTTACCCTTACCCTTACCCTTACCCTTACCCTTGCTTTTACCCTTAAGCTTACCCTTACCCTTACCCTTACCCTTACCCTTACCCTTACCCTTGCTTTTACCCTTAGGCTTACCCTTACCCTTACCCTTACCCTTACCCTTACCCTTGCTTTTACCCTTAGGCTTACCCTTACCCTTACCCTTACCCTTACCCTTGCTTTTTTTCTTAAGCTTACCCTTACCCTTACCCTTACCCTTACCCTTACCCTTACCCTTACCCCTACCCTTACCCTTACCCTTACCCTTACCCTTGCTTTTACCCTTAGGCTTACCCTTACCTTTACCCTCACCATTACCCTTACCCTTACCCTTACCCTTACCCTTACCCTTACCCTTACCCTTACCCTTACCCTTGCTTTTACCCTTAAGCTTACCCTTACCCTTACCCTTACCCTTACCCTTACCCTTACCCTTGCTTTTACCCTTAAGCTTACCCTTACCCTTACCCTTACCCTTACCCTTACCCTTACCCTTACCCTAACCCTTACCCTTACCCTTACCCTTACACTTACCCTTGCTTTTACCCTTAAGCTTACCCTTACCCTTACCCTTACCCTTACCCTTACCCTTACCCTTACCCTTACCCTTACCCTTACCCTTACCCTTACCCTTACCCTTACCCCTACCCTTACCCTTACCCTTACCCTTACCCTTGCTTTTACCCTTAAGCTTACCCTTACCGTTAACCTTACCCTTACCCTTACCCTTGCTTTTACCCTTAGGCTTACCCTTACCCTTACCCTTACACTTACCCTTGCTTTTACCCTTAAGCTTACCCTTACCCTTACCCTTACCCTTACCCTTACACTTACCCTTACCCTTACCCTTACCCTTACCCTTACCCTTACCCTGACCCTTACCCTTACCCTAACCCTTACCCTTACCCTTACCCTTACCCTTGCTTTTACCCTTAGGCTTACCCTTACCTTTACCCTTACCCTTACCCTTACCCTTACCCTTACCCTTACCCTTGCTTTTACCCTTAAGCTTACCCTTACCCTTACCCTTACCCTTACCCTTACCCTTACCCTTGCTTTTACCCTTAAGCTTGCCCTTACCCTTACCCTTACCCTTACCCTTACCCTTACCCTTACCCTTGCTTTTACCCTTAAGCTTACCCTTACACTTACCCTTACCCTTACCCTTAAGCTTACCCTTACCCTTACCCTTACCCTTACCCTTACCCTTACCCTTACCCTTACCCTTACCCTTACCCTTGCTTTTACCCTTAAGCTTACCCTTACCCTTACCCTTACCTTTGCTTTTACCCTTATGCTTACCCTTACCTTTACCCTCACCCTTACCCTTACCCTTACCCTTACCCTTACCCTCACCCTTACCCTTACCCTTACCCTTACCCTTACCCTTACCCTTGCTTTTACCCTTAAGCTTACCCTTACCCTTACCCTTACCCTTACCCTTACCCTTACCCTTACCCTTACCCTTACCCTTACCCTTACCCTTACCCTTACCCTTACCCTTACCCTTGCTTTTACCCTTAAGCTTACCCTTACCCTTACCCTTACCCTTACCCTTACCCTTGCTTTTACCCTTAGGCTTACCCTTACCCTTACCCTTACACTTACCCTTGCTTTTACCCTTGAGCTTACCCTTACCCTTACCCTTACCCTTACCCTTACCCTTACCCTTACCCTTACCGTTACCCTTACCCTTACCCTTACCCTTACCCTTACCCTTACCCTTACCCTTGCTTTTACCCTTAGGCTTACCCTTACCTTTACCCTTACCCTTACCCTTACCCTTACCCTTACCCTTACCCTTACCCTTGCTTTTACCCTTAAGCTTACCCTTACCCTTACCCTTACCCTTACCCTTACCCTTACCCTTACCCTTACCCTTGCTTTTACCCTTAAGCTTACCCTTACCCTTACCCTTACCCTTACCCTTACCCTTGCTTTTACCCTTAGGCTTACCCTTACCCTTACCCTTACCCTTACCCTTGCTTTTACCCTTAAGCTTACCCTTACCCTTACCTTACCCTTACCCTTACCCTTACCCTTACCCTTACCCTTACCCTTACCCTTACCCTTACCCTTACCTTTACCCTTACCCTTACCCTTACCCTTGCTTTCACCCTTAGGCTTACCCTCACCTTTACCCTTACCCTTACCCTCACCCTTACCCTTACCCTTACCCTTACCCTTGCTTTTACCCTTAAGCTTACCCTTACCCTTACCCTTACCCTTACCCTTGCTTTTACCCTTAAGCTTACCCTTACCCTTACCCTTACCCTTACCCTTACCCTTACCCTTACCCTTACCCTTACCCTTACCCTTACCCTTGCTTTTACCCTTAGGCTTACCCTTACCTTTACCCTTACCCTTACCCTTACCCTTACCCTCACCCTTACCCTTACCCTTGCTTTTACCCTTAAGCTAACCCTTACCCTTACCCTTACCCTTACCCTTACCCTTACCCTTACCCTTACCCTTACCCTTACCCTTACCCTTATTCTTACTCTCACCCTTACCCTTACCCTTGCTTTTACCCTTAGGCTTACCCTTACCTTTACCCTTACCCTTACCCTTACCCTTACCCTTATTCTTACTCTTACCCTTACCCTTACCCTTACCCTTACCCTTACCCTTACCCTTACCCTTACCCTTACCCTTACCCTTACCCTTACCCTTGCTTTTACCCTTAAGCTTACCCTTACCCTTACCCTTACCCTTACCCTTACCCTTTCCCTTACCCTTACCCTTACCCTTACCCTTACCCTTACCCTTACCCTTACCCTTACCCTTGCTTTTACCCTTAGGCTTACCCTTACCCTTACCCTTACCCTTACCCTTATTCTTACTCTTACCCTTACCCTTACCCTTGCTTTTACCCTTAAGCTTACCCTTACCCTTACCCTTACCCTTACCCTTACCCTTACTCTTACCCTTGCTTTTACCCTTAAGCTTACCCTTACCCTTACCCTTACCCTTACTCTTACCCTTACCCTTACCCTTACCCTTGATTTTACCCTTAAGCTTACCCTTACCCTTACCCTTACCCTAACCCTTAAGCTTACCCTTACCCTTACCTTTACCCTTTCCCTTACCCTTACCCTTACCCTTACCCTTACCCTTGCTTTTACCCTTAAGCTTACCCTTACCCTTACCCTTACCCTTACCCTTACCCATACCCTTACCCTTACCCTTGCTTTTACCCTTAAGCTTACCCTTACCCTTACCCTTACCCTTACCCTTACCCTTACCCTTACCCATACCCTTACCCTTACCCTTACCCTTACCCTTATCCTTGCTTTTACCCTTAGGCTTACCGTTACCTTTACCCTTACCTTTACCCTTACCCTTACCCTTACCCTTACCCTTACCCTTACCCTTGCTTTTACCCTTAAGCTTACCCTTACTCTTACCCTTACTCTTACCCTTACCCTTACCCTTACCCTTACCCTAGGGTAAGGGTAAGGGTAAGGGTAAGCTTAAGGGTAAAAGCAAGGGTAAGGGTAAGGGTAAGGGTAAGGATAAGGGTAATGGTAAGGGTAAAGGTAAGGGTAAGCCTAAGGGTAAAAGCAAGGGTAAGGGTAAGGGTAAGGGTAAGGGTAAGGGTAAGGGTAAGGGTAAGGGTAAGGGTAAGGGTAAGGGTAAGGGTAAGGGTAAGGGTAAGGGTAAGGGTAAGGGTAAGGGTAAGGGTAAGGGTAAGGGTTAGGGTAAGGGTAAGGGTAAGCTTAAGAAAAAAATTTCAAAAAGCACTGCCTTGAACGCAGCAACTTTTGCGCGCATGTTCAATGAAGATGACCGCTTCAGCAACGAATTTGAACGTGCGCGCAAAAGCTGCTGCCTTCACGGCAGTGCTTTTTAAAATTTTTTTCTGATAAATTACTGGATTTCAATTCGATCTGATCTGTATTTTTGGAAATATTGGAAAAATAAAATTATACCCAATCAAAATCTTATTTTTCCAATATTTCCAAAAATACAGATCAGATAATTGAAATCCAGTACTTCATCGAAAATAACAGTTCGAAGTTTCATACAGAATTTAATGAGGATGATATGATGAGAAAATCATATAAGTTTTTTTTTCAAATTGTTCTAATTACCCGATTATTACGAAATTTCGCATAAAGTTGTCTTTCGGCGTCTTAAAACTAGCTGTGAAGTTTAATCAGGCTTGAATCAGTATTTCTCGAGTTATACCGAAAAAAATTTCAAAAAGCACTGCCGTGAAGGCAGCAACTTTTGCGCGCATGTTCAATGTAGATGACCGCTTCAGCAACGAATTTGAACGTGCGCGCGTACCAAATTTCAGTTCGATACGATCATAAGTTCTGGAGATATCGGGAAAAAATATGTCAAATTTCGAGGTTTTCTTCTCGATATCGTTGATTTTTTCGGTATTTCTCGAGAAATACTGATTCAGTCCTGATTAAACTTCACAGCTAGTTTTAAGATGCTAAAAGACAACTTTATGCAAAATTTCGTGATAATCGTGTTATTAGAACAATTTGAAAAAAAAAATTTATATGATTTTCTCATCATATCATCCTCATTAAATTCTGTATGAAACTTCGAACTGTTATTTTCGATGAAGTACTGAATTTCAATTCGATCTGATCTGTATTTTTGGAAACATTGGAAAAATAAAATTTTGATTGGGTATATCTACGGAATCATTGGGCGGATTTTACCCATTCACGAATTCGACCTTCGTAATTAAGCCCCAAACCTACTCTACAAATATCGAGTTTCTAAGTCGTTTCTTCCGGAAGTTATTGTGTTTACGGTCAGCCTAACGGCCGACTGCGTAAACACAATAACTTCCGAAAGAAACAACTTAGAAACTCGATATTTGTAGAGAAGGTTTGGACCTTAATTACGAAGGCCGAATTCGTGAATGGGTAAAATCCACCCAATGATTCCGTAGATATACCCAATCAAAATTTTATTTTTCCAATATTTCCAAAAATACAGACCAGATCGAATTGAAATCCAATACATCATCGAAAATAACAGTTCGAAGTTTCATACAGAATTTAATGAAGATGATATGATGAAAAAATCATATAAATTTTTTTTTTCAAATTGTTCTAATAACCCGATTATCACGAAATTTTGCACAAAGTTGTCTTTCAGCATCTTAAAACTAGCTGTGAAGTTTAATCAGGACTGAATCAGTATTTCTCGAGTAATACCAAAAAAATCAACGATATCGAGAAGAAAACCTCGAAATTTGACATATTTTTTCCCGATATCTCCAAAACTTATGATCGTATCGAGCTGAAATTTAGTACACTGCTGTGAAATTAGAGGGTCAAAATGTGAGTATAATTTTTTTTGGATATGATGAATGGTTTCCGAAAAAAAAATTTTTTTGTAAAAAAATTTCGAAAAAACTTTTTTTTAAAATTTATTGACAATATGATCTTGACGAAATTTGGCTCAAAGTTGCGCGTCGTTATACTCCACCAAACTGCCAAGTTTGAATCCAATCGCTCAAGTAGTTTCTGAAATAAAAGATAAATAACTTCAAAACTTCAAATGCCTATAACTCCGAAACTATTCGATCGATTTGGCCCATTAACGAACTTAACCGCGGCATTCCAATGCGCGACCTACCCTAAAAGTTTCAAGTCGCTAGCTCACTTCGTTCGACAGTTATCGTGTCTACGGCCGGCCGGCCGGCCGGCCGGACAGAATCGATTTTGACACCGGATTCGTCATCAGTGAGTCCAACCTAGTCGATTGAGACCATTTTCGGCTCAATCATCCAAAATTACAGACATTTGATCAAAACGATAGCACGCTGTTCCCCTAGAACATGCGCGCAAAAATCAACGATATCGAGAAGAAAACCTCGAAATTTGACATATTTTTTCCCGATATCTCCAAAACTTATGATCGTATCGAACTGAAATTTGGTGCATTGCTGTGAAATTATAAGGTCAAAGCGTGAGTATAATTTTTCTTGGATATGATAAATGGTTTCCAAAAAAAAAATTTTTTTGGAAAAAAATTTCGAAAAAAATTTTTTTTAAAAATAACCAACAATATAATCCTGACAAAATTTGGCTCAAAGTTGCGCGTCGTTGTACTTCACCTAACCGCCAAGTTTGAATCCAATCGCTCATGTAGTTTCTGAAATAAAAAATAAATAAATACAAAACTTCAAATGCCTATAACTCCGAAACTATTCGATCGATTTGGCCCATTAACGAACTCAACCGCGGCATTCCAATGCGCGACCTACCCTGAAAGTTTCAAGTTGCTAGCTCACTTCGTTCGACAGTTATCGTGTCTACGGCCGGCCAACCGGCCGGCCGGCCGGCCTGACAGAATCGATTTTGACACCGGATTCGTCATCAGTGAGTCCAACCTAGTCGATTGAGACCATTTTCGGCTCAATCATCCAAAATTACAGACATTTGATCAAAACGATAGCACGCTGTTTCCCTAGAACATGCGCGCAAAAACAATTATACTCACACTTTGACCTTCTCATTTCACAGCAGTGTACCAAATTTCAGTTCGATACGATCATAAGTTTTGGAGATATCGGGAAAAAATATGTCAAATTTCTTCTCGATATCGTTGATTTTTTCGGTATAACTCGAGAAATATTGATTCAGTCCTGATTAAACTTCACAGCTAGTTTTAAGATGCTGAAAGACAACTTTATGCAAAATTTCGTGATAATCATGTTATTAGAACAATTTGAAAAAAAAAATGTCTATGATTTTCTCATCATATCATCCTCATTAAATTCTGTATGAAACTTCGAACTGTTATTTTCGATGAAGTACTGGATTTCAATTCGATCTGATCTGTATTTTTGGAAATATTGGAAAAATAAGATTTTGATTGGGTATAATTTTATTTTTCCAATATTTCCAAAAATACAGATCAGATCGAATTGAAATCCAGTAATTTATCAGAAAAAAATTTTAAAAAGCACTGCCGTGAAGGCAGCAGCTTTTGCGCGCACGTTCAAATTCGTTGCTGAAGCGGTCATCTTCATTGAACATGCGCGCAAAAGTTGCTGCGTTCAAGGCAGTGCTTTTTGAAATTTTTTTCTTAAGCTTACCCTTACCCTTACCCTAACCCTTACCCTTACCCTTACCCTTACCCTTACCCTTACCCTTACCCTTACCCTTACCCTTACCCTTACCCTTACCCTTACCCTTACCCTTACCCTTACCCTTACCCTTGCTTTTACCCTTAGGCTTACCCTTACCTTTACCCTTACCATTACCCTTATCCTTACCCTTACCCTTACCCTTACCCTTGCTTTTACCCTTAAGCTTACCCTTACCCTTACCCTTACCCTTACCCTTACACTTACCATTGCTTTTACCCTTAAGCTTATCCTTACCCTTACCCTTACCCTTACCCTTACCCTTACCCTTACCCTTACTCTTACCCTTACCCTTACCCTTACCCTTACCCTTACCCTTACCCTTGCTTTTACCCTTAAGCTTACCCTTACCCTTACCCTTACCCTTACCCTTACCCTTACCTTTACCCTTACCCTTACCCTTACATTTACCCTTACCCTTACCCTTGCTTTTACCCTTAAGCTTACCCTTACCGTTACCCTTACCCTTACCCTTACCCTTGCTTTTACCCTTAGGCTTACCCTTACCCTTACCCTTACCCTTACCCTTGCTTTTACCCTTAAGCTTACCCTTACCCTTACCCTTACCCTTACCCTTACCCTTACCCTTACTCTTACCCTCACCCTTACCCTTGCTTTTACCCTTAGGCTTACCCTTACCTTTACCCTTACCCTTACCCTTACCCTTACCCTTACCCTTACCCTTGCTTTTACCCTTAAACTTACCCTTACCCTTACCCTTACCCTTACCCTTACCCTTGCTTTTACCCTTAGGCTTACCCTTACCCTTACCCTTACCCTTACCCTTGCTCTTACCCTTAAGCTTACCCTTACCCTTACCCTTACCCTTACCCTTACCCTTACCCTTACCCTTACCCTTACCCTTACCCTTACCCTTACCCTTACCCTTACCCTTACCCTTACCCTTACCCTTACCCTTACCCTTACCCTTACCCTTACCCTTACCCTTACCCTTACCCTTACCCTTACCCTTACCCTTGCTTTAACCCTTAGGCTTACCCTTACCTTTACCCTTACCCTTACCCTTACCCTTACCCTTACCCTTGCTTTTACCCTTAAGCTTACCCTTACCCTTACCCTTACCCTTACCCTTACCCTTACCCTTACCCTTACCCTTACCCTTACCCTAACCCTTGCTTTTACCCTTAAGCTTACCCTTACCATTACCCTTACCCTTACCCTTACCCTTACCCTTACCCTTACCCTTACCCTTACCCTTGCTTTTACCCTTAAGCTTACCCTTACCCTTACCCTTACCCTCACCCTTACCCTTGCTTTTACCCTTAGGCTTACCCTTACCCTAACCCTTACCCTTACCCTTGCTTTTAGCCTTAAGCTTACCCTTACCCTTACCCTTACCCTTACCCTCACCCTTACCCTTACCCTTACCCTTACCCTTACCCTTACCCTTACCCTTACCCTTACCCTTACCCTTACCCTTACCCTTACCCTTACCCTTACCCTTACCCTTACCCTTACCCTTACCCTTACCCTTACCCTTACCCTTACCCTTACCCTTGCTTTTACCCTTAGGCTTACCCTTACCTTTACCCTTACCCTTACCCTTACCCTTACCCTTACCCTTGCTTTTACCCTTAAGCTTACCCTTACCCTTACCCTTACCCTTACCCTTACCCTTACCCTTACCCTTACCCTTACCCTTACCCTTACCCTAACCCTTGCTTTTACCCTTAAGCTTACCCTTACCATTACCCTTACCCTTACCCTTACCCTTACCCTTACCCTTACCTTTACCCTTACCCTTGCTTTTACCCTTAAGCTTACCCTTACCCTTACCCTTACCCTCACCCTTACCCTTGCTTTTACCCTTAGGCTTACCCTTACCCTAACCCTTACCCTTACCCTTGCTTTTACACTTAGGCTTACCCTTACCTTTACCCTTACCCTTACCCTTACCCTTACCCTTACCCTTGCTTTTACCCTTAAGCTTACCCTTACCCTCACCCTTACCCTTACCCTTACCCTTACCCTTACCCTTACCCTTACCCTTACCCTAACCCTTGCTTTTACCCTTAAGCTTACCCTTACCATTACCCTTACCCTTACCCTTACCCTTACCCTTACCCTTACCCTAACCCTTGCTTTTACCCTTAAGCTTACCCTTACCCTTACCCTTACCCTCACCCTTACCCTTGCTTTTACCCTTAGGCTTACCCTTACCCTAACCCTTACCCTTACCCTTGCTTTTAGCCTTACCCTTACCCTTACCCTTACCCTTACCCTTACCCTTGCTTTTACCCTTAAGCTTACCCTTACCCTTACCCTTACCCTTACCCTTACCCTTACCCTTACCCTTACCCTTACCCTTACCCTTACCCTGAACCTTACCCTTACCCTTACCCTTACCCTTACCCTTACCCTTACCCTTATCCTTACCCTTACCCTTGCTTTTACCCTTAGGCTTACCCTTACCTTTACCCTTTCCCTTACCCTTACCCTTACCCTAACCCTTACCCTTACCCTTGCTTTTACCCTTAAGCTTACCCTTACCCTTACCCTTACCCTTACCCTTACCCTTACCCTTACCCTTACCCTTACCCTTACCCTTACCCTTACCCTTACCCTTACCCTTACCCTTACCCTTACCCTTACCCTTACCCTTACCCTTACCCTTACCCTTACCCTTACCCTTACCCTTACCCTTACCCTTACCCTTACCCTTGCTATTACCCTTAGGCTTACCCTTACCTTTACCCTTACCCTTACCCTTACCCTTACCCTTACCCTTACCCTTACCCTTACCCTTGCTTTTACCCTTAAGCTTACCCTTACCCTTACCCTTACCCTTACCCTTACCCTTACCCTTACCCTTACCCTTACCCTTACCCTTACCCTTACCCTTACCCTCACCCTTACCCTTGCTTTTACCCTTAGGCTTACCCTTACCTTTACCCTTACCCTTACCCTTACCCTTACCCTTACCCTTACCCTTACCCTTACCCTTGCTTTTACCCTTAAGCTCACCCTTACCCTTACCCTTACCCTTACCCTTACCCTTACCCTTGCTTTTACCCTTAAGCTTACCCTTACCCTTACCCTTACCCTTACCCTTACCCTTGCTTTTACCCTTAGGCTTACCCTTACCCTTACCCTTACCCTTACCCTTGCTTTCACCCTTTAGCTTACCCTTACCCTTACCCTTACCCTTACCCTTACCCTTACCCTTACTCTTACCCTCACCCTTACCCTTGCTTTTACCCTTAGGCTTACCCTTACCTTTACCCTTACACTTACCCTTACCCTTACCCTTACCCTTACCCTTGCTTTTACCCTTAAGCTTACCCTTACCCTTACCCTTACCCTTACCCTTACCCTTGCTTTTACCCTTAGGCTTACCCTTACCCTTACCCTTACCCTTACCCTTGCTCTTACCCTTAAGCTTACCCTTACCCTTACCCTTACCCTTACCCTTACCCTTACCCTTACCCTTACCCTTACCCTTACCCTTACCCTTACCCTTACCCTTACCCTTACCCTTACCCTTACCCTTACCCTTACCCTTACCCTTACCCTTACCCTTACCCTTACCCTTACCCTTACCCTTACCCTTACCCTTACCCTTACCCTTACCCTTACCCTTGCTTTTACCCTTAGGCTTACCCTTACCTTTACCCTTACCCTTACCCTTACCCTTACCCTTACCCTTGCTTTTACCCTTAAGCTTACCCTTACCCTTACCCTTACCCTTACCCTTACCCTTACCCTTACCCTTACCCTTACCCTTACCCTTACCCTAACCCTTGCTTTTACCCTTAAGCTTACCCTTACCATTACCCTTACCCTTACCCTTACCCTTACCCTTACCCTTACCCTTACCCTTGCTTTTACCCTTAAGCTTACCCTTACCCTTACCCTTACCCTCACCCTTACCCTTGCTTTTACCCTTAGGCTTACCCTTACCCTAACCCTTACACTTAACCTTGCTTTTAGCCTTAAGCTTACCCTTACCCTTACCCTTACCCTTACCCTTACCCTTACCCTTACCCTTACCCTTACCCTTACCCTTACCCTTACCCTTACCCTTACCCTTACCCTTACCCTTACCCTTACCCTTACCCTTGCTTTTACCCTTAGGCTTACCCTTACCTTTACCCTTACCCTTACCCTTACCCTTACCCTTACCCTTACCCTTACCCTTACCCTTACCCTTACCCTTACCCTTACCCTTGCTTTTACCCTTAAGCTTACCCTTACCCTTACCCTTACCCTTACCCTTACCCTTACCCTTACCCTTACCCTTACCCTTACCCTTACCCTGAACCTTACCCTTACCCTTACCCTTACCCTTACCCTTACCCTTACCCTTATCCTTACCCTTACCCTTGCTTTTACCCTTAGGCTTACCCTTACCTTTACCCTTTCCCTTACCCTTACCCTTACCCTTACCCTTACCCTTACCCTTGCTTTTACCCTTAAGCTTACCCTTACCCTTACCCTTACCCTTACCCTTACCCTTACCCTTACCCTTACCCTTACCCTTACCCTTACCCTTACCCTTACCCTTACCCTTACCCTTACCCTTACCCTTACCCTTACCCTTACCCTTACCCTTACCCTTACCCTTACCCTTACCCTTACCCTTACCCTTACCCTTACCCTTGCTATTACCCTTAGGCTTACCCTTACCTTTACCCTTACCCTTACCCTTACCCTTACCCTTACCCTTACCCTTACCCTTACCCTTACCCTTACCCTTGCTTTTACCCTTAAGCTTACCCTTACCCTTACCCTTACCCTTACCCTTACCCTTACCCTTACCCTTACCCTTACCCTTACCCTTACCCTTACCCTTACCCTTACCCTTACCCTTACCCTTACCCTTACCCTTACCCTTACCCTTACCCTTACCCTTACCCTTACCCTTACCCTCACCCTTACCCTTGCTTTTACCCTTAGGCTTACCCTTACCTTTACCCTTACCCTTACCCTTACCCTTACCCTTACCCTTACCCTTACCCTTGCTTTTACCCTTAAGCTTACCCTTACCCTTACCCTTATCCTTACCCTTACCCTTGCTTCTACCCTTAGGCTTACCCTTACCTTTACCCTTACCCTTACCCTTACCCTTACCCTTACCCTTACCCTTACCCTTACCCTTACCCTTGCTTTTACCCTTAAGCTTACCCTTACCCTTACCCTTACCCTTACCCTTACCCTTACCCTTACCCTTACCCTTACCCTTACCCTTACCCTTACCCTTACCCTTACCCTTACCCTTACCCTTACCCTTACCCTTACCCTTACCCTTACCCTTACCCTTACCCTTACCCTTACCCTTACCCTTACCCTTACCCTTACACTTACCCTTACCCTTACCCTTGCTTTTACCCTTAAGCTTACCCTTACCCTTACCCTTACCCTTACCCTTACCCTTACCCTTACCCTTACCCTTACCCTTACCCTTACCCTTGCTTTTACCCTTAAGCTTACCCTTACCCTTACCCTTACCCTTACCCTCAAGCTTACCCTTACTCTTACCCTTACCCTTACCCTTACCCTTACCCTTACCCTTACCCTTACCCTTGCTTTTACCCTTAAGCTTACCCTTACCCTTACCCTTACCCTTACCCTTACCCTTACCCTTACCCTTACCCTTACCCTTGCTTTTACCCTTAAGCTTACCCTTACCCTTACCCTTGCCCTTACCCTTACCCTTACCCTTACCCTTGCTTTTACCCTTAAGCTTACCCTTACCCTTACCCTTACCCTTACCTTTGCTTTCACCCTTAAGCTTACCCTTACCCTTACCCTTACCCTTACCCTTACCCTTACCCTTACCCTTACCCTTACCCTTACCCTTACCCTTACCCTTGCTTTTACCCTTAGGCTTACCCTTACCTTTACCCTTACCCTTACCCTTACCCTTACCCTTACCCTTGCTTTTACCCTTAAGCTTACCCTTACCCTTACCCTTACCCTTACCCTTCCCTTACCCTTACCCTTGCTTTTACCCTTAAGCTTACCCTTACCCTTACCCTTACCCTTACCCTTACCCTTGCTTTTACCCTTAGACTTACCCTTACCCTTACCCTTACCCTTACCATTGCTTTTACCCTTAAGCTTACCCTTACCCTTACCCTTACCCTTACCCTTACCCTTACCCTTACCCTTACCCTTACCCTTACCCTTACCCTTACCCTTACCCTTACCCTTACCCTTACCCTTACCCTTACCCTTGCTTTTACCCTTAGGCTTACCCTCACCTTTACCTTTACCCTTACCCTTACCCTTACCCTTACCCTTACCCTTACCCTTACCCTTACATTTGCTTTTACCCTTAAGCTTACCCTTACCCTTACCCTTACCCTTACCCTTACCCTAACCCTTACCCTTACCCTTACCCTTACCCTTACCCTTGCTTTTACCCTTAAGCTTACCCTTACCCTTACCCTTACCCTTACCCTTACCCTTACCCTTACCCTTACCCTTACCCTTACCCTTACCCTTACCCTTGCTTTTACCCTTAGGCTTACCCTTACCTTTACCCTTACCCTTACCCTTACCCTTACCCTTACCCTTACCCTTACCCTTACCCTTACCCTTGCCCTTGCTTTTACCCTTAAGCTAACCCTTTCCCTTACCCTTACCCTTACCCTTACCCTTACCCTTACCCTTACCCTTACCCTTACCCTTACCCTTACCCTTATTCTTACTCTCACCCTTACCCTTACCCTTGCTTTTACCGTTAGGCTTACCCTTACCTTTACCCTTACCCTTACCCTTACCCTCACCCTTATTCTTACTCTTACCCTTACCCTTACCCTTACCCTTACCCTTACCCTTACCCTTACCCTTAACCTTACCCTTACACTTACCCTTGCTTTTACCCTTAAGCTTACCCTTACCCTTACCCTTACCCTTACCCTTACCCTTACCCTTACCTTTACCCTTACCCTTACCCTTACCCTTACCCTTGCTTTTACCCTTAGGCTTACCCTTACCCTTACCCTTACCCTTACCCTTACCCTTATTCTTACTCTTACCCTTACCCTTACCCTTGCTTTTACCCTTAAGCTCACCCTTACCCTAACCCTTACCCTTACCCTTACCCTTACCCTTACTCTTACCCTTGCTTTTACCCTTAAGCTTACCCTTACCCTTACCCTTACCCTTACCCTTACCCTTACCCTTACCCTTACCCTTACCCTTGCTTTTACCCTTAAGCTTACCCTTACCCTTACCCTAACCCTTAAGCTGACCCTTACCCTTACCTTTACCCTTACCCTTACCCTTACCCTTGCTTTTACCCTTAAGCTTACCCTTACCCTTACCCTTACTCTTACCCTTACCCTTACCCTTACCCTTACCCTTACCCTTACCCTTGCTTTTACCCTTAAGCTTACCCTTACCCTTACCCTTACCCTTACCCTTACCCTTGCTTTTACCCTAACCCTTACCCTTACCCTTACCCTTAACCTTACCCTTACCCTTACCCTTACCCTTACCCTTACCCTTACCCTTATCCTTACCCTTACCCTTGCTTTTACCCTTAGGCTTACCCTTACCTTTACCCTTACCCTTACCCTTACCCTTACCCTTACCCTTACCCTTACCCTTGCTTTTACCCTTAAGCTTACCCTTACCCTTACCCTTACCCTTACCCTTACCCTTACCCTTACCCTTACCCTTACCCTTACCCTTACCCTTACCCTTACCCTTACCCTTACCCTTACCCTTACCCTTACCCTTACCCTTACCCTTACCCTTACCCTTACCCTTACCCTTACCCTTACACTTACCCTTACCCTTACCCTTACCCTTACCCTTACCCTTACCCTTGCTTTTACCCTTAGGCTTACCCTTACCTTTACCCTTACCCTTACCCTTACCCTTACCCTTACCCTTACCCTTGCTTTTACCCTTAAGCTTACCCTTACCCTTACCCTTACCCTTACCCTTACCCTTACCCTTACCCTTACCCTTACCCTTACCCTCACCCTTACCCTTACCCTTACCCTTACCCTTACCCTTACCCTTACCCTTACCCTTACCCTTACCCTTACCCTTACACTTACCCTTACCCTTACCCTTGCTTTTACCCTTAAGCTTACCCTTACCCTTACCCTTACCCTTACCCTTACCCTTACCCTTACCCTTACCCTTACCCTTGCTTTTACCCTTAAGCTTACCCTTACCCTTACCCTTACCCTTACCCTCAAGCTTACCCTTACTCTTACCCTTACCCTTACCCTTACCCTTACCCTTACCCTTACCCTTACCCTTGCTTTTACCCTTAAGCTTACCCTTACCCTTACCCTTACCCTTACCCTTACCCTTACCCTTACCCTTACCCTTACCCTTACCCTTGCTTTTACACTTAAGCTTACCCTTACCCTTACCCTTACCCTTACCCTTACCCTTACCCTTGCTTTTACCCTTAAGCTTACCCTTACCCTTACCCTTACCCTTACCCTTACCCTTGCTTTCACCCTTAAGCTTACCCTTACCCTTACCCTTACCCTTACCCTTACCCTTACCCTTACCCTTGCTTTTACCCTTAGGCTTACCCTTACCTTTACCCTTACCCTTACCCTTACCCTTACCCTTACCCTTACCCTTACCCTTACCCTTGCTTTTACCCTTAAGCTTACCCTTACCCTTACCCTTACCCTTACCCTTACCCTTACCCTTTCCCTTACCCTTACCCTTGCTTTTACCCTCAAGCTTACCCTTACCCTTACCCTTAAGCTTACCCTTACCCTTACCCTTACCCTTACCCTTGCTTTTACCCTTAGGCTTACCCTTACCCTTACCCTTACCCTTACCATTGCTTTTACCCTTAAGCTTACCCTTACCCTTACCCTTACCCTTACCCTTACCCTTACCCTTACCCTTACCCTTACCCTTACCCTTACCCTTACCCTTACCCTTACCCTTACCCTTACCCTTACCCTTACCCTTACCCTTGCTTTTACCCTTAGGCTTACCCTCACCTTTACCCTTACCCTTACCCTTACCCTTACCCTTACCCTTTCCCTTGCTTTTACCCTTAAGCTTACCCTTACCCTTACCCTTACCCTTACCCTTACCCTTGCTTTTACCCTTAAGCTTACCCTTACCCTTACCCTTACCCTTACCCTTACCCTTACCCTTACCCTTACCCTTACCCTTACCCTTACCCTTACCCTTACCCTTACCCTTACCCTTGCTTTTACCCTTAGGCTTACCCTTACCTTTACCCTTACCCTTACCCTTACCCTTACCCTCACCCTTACCCTTACCCTTACCCTTGCCCTTGCTTTTACCCTTAAGCTAACCCTTTCCCTTACCCTTACCCTTACCCTTACCCTTACCCTTACCCTTACCCTTACCCTTACCCTTATTCTTACTCTCACCCTTACCCTTACCCTTGCTTTTACCCTTAGGCTTACCCTTACCTTTACCCTTACCCTTACCCTTACCCTTACCCTTATTCTTACTCTTACCCTTACCCTTACCCTTACCCTTACCCTTACCCTTACCCTTACCCTTAACCTTACCCTTACACTTACCCTTGCTTTTACCCTTAAGCTTACCCTTACCCTTACTCTTACCCTTACCCTTACCCTTACCCTTACCCTTACCCTTACCCTTACCCTTACCCTTACCCTTACCCTTACCCTTACCCTTAACCTTACCCTTGCTTTTACCCTTAGGCTTACCCTTACCCTTACCCTTACCCTTACCCTTATTCTTACTCTTACCCTTACCCTTACCCTTGCTTTTACCCTTAAGCTTACCCTTACCCTAACCCTTACCCTTACCCTTACCCTTACCCTTACTCTTACCCTTGCTTTTACCCTTAAGCTTACCCTTACCCTTACCCTTACCCTTACCCTTACCCTTACCCTTACCCTTACCCTTACCCTTACCCTTGCTTTTACCCTTAAGCTTACCCTTACCCTTACCCTTACCCTAACCCTTAAGCTTACCCTTACCCTTACCTTTACCCTTACCCTTACCCTTACCCTTACCCTTACCCTTACCCTTACCCTTACCCTTACCCTTACCCTTAGCCTTACCCTTACCCTTACCCTTACCCTTACCCTTACCCTTGCTTTTACCCTTAAGCTTACCCTTACCCTTACCCTTACCCTTACCCTTATCCTTACCCTTACCCTTACTCTTACCCTTACCCTTATCCTTGCTTTTACCCTTAGGCTTACCCTTACCTTTACCCTTACCCTTACCCTTACCCTCACCCTTACCCTTACCCTTACCCTTACCCTTGCTTTTACCCTTAAGCTTACCCTTACCCTTACCCTTACTCTTACCCTTACCCTTACCCTTACCCTTACCCTTACCCTTACCCTTACCCTTGCTTTTACCCTTAAGCTTACCCTTACCCTTACCCTTACCCTTACCCTTACCCTTGCTTTTACCCTTAGGCTTACCCTTACCCTTACCCTTACCCTTGCTTTTACCCTTAAGCTTACCCTTACCCTTACCCTTACCCTTACCCTTACCCTTACCCTTACCCTTACCCTTACCCTTACCCTTACCCTTACCCTTACCCTTACCCTTACCCTTACCCTTACCCTTACCCTTACCCTTACCCTTACCCTTACCCTTACCCTTACCCTTACCCTTACCCTTACCCTAACCCTTACCCTTGCTTTTACCCTTAGGCTTACCCTTACCTTTACCCTTACCCTTACCCTTACCCTTACCCGTACCCTTACCCTTGCTTTTACCCTTAAGCTTACCCTTACCCTTACCCTTACCGTTACCCTTACCCTTACCCTTACCCTTGCTTTTACCCTTAAGCTTACCCTTACCCTTATCCTCACCCTTACCCTTACCCTTACCCTTACCCTTACCCTTACCCTTACCCTTGCTTTTACCCTTAAGCTTACCCTTACCCTTACCCTTACCATTACCCTTACCCTTACCCTTACCCTTACCCTTACCCTTACCCTTACCCTTACCCTTACCCTTACCCTTACCCTTACCCTTACCCTTGCTTTTACCCTTAAGCTTACCCTTACCCTTACCCTCACCCTTACCCTTACCCTTGCTTTTACCCTTAGGCTTACCCTTACACTTACCCTTACCCTTACCCTTGCTGTTACCCTTAAGCTTACCCTTACCCTTACCCTTACCCTTACCCTTACCCTTACCCTTACCCTTACCCTTACCCTTACCCTTACCCTTACCCTTACCCTTACCCTTACCCTTACCCTTACCCTTACCCTTACCCTTACCCTTACCCTTACCCTTACCCTTACCCTTACCCTTACCCTTATCCTTGCTTTTACCCTTAGGCTTACCCTTACCTTTACCCTTACCCTTACCCTTACCCTTACCCTTACCCTTACCCTTACCCTTGCTTTTACCCTTAAGCTTACCCTTACCCTTACCCTTACCCTTACCCTTGCCCTTACCCTTACCCTTACCCTTGCTTTTACCCTTAAGCTTACCCTTACCCTTACCCTTACCCTTACCCTTACCCTTACCCTTACCCTTACCCTTACCCTTACCCTTACCCTTACCCTTACCTTTGCTTTTACCCTTAAGCTTACCCTTACCCTTACCCTTACCCTTAAGCTTACCCTTACCCTTACCCTTACCCTTACCCTTAGCCTTACCCTTACCCTTACCCTTGCTTTTACCCTTAAGCTCACCCTTACCCTTACCCTTACCCTTACCCTTACCCTTACCCTTACCCTTGCTTTTACCCTTAAGCTTACCCTTACCCTTACCCTTACCCTTACCCTTACCCTTACCCTTACCCTTACCCTTACCATTACCCTTACCCTTACCCTTACCCTTGCTTTTACCCTTAGGCTTACCCTTACCCTTACCCTTGCTTTTACCCTTAGGCTTACCCTTACCCTTACCCTTACCCTTACCCTTGCTTTTTGCGCGCATGTTCCAGGGGAACAGCGTGCTATCGTTTTGTCCAAATGTCTGTAATTTTGGATGATTGAGCCGAAAATGGTCTCAATCGACTAGGTTGGACTCACTGATGACGACTCCGGTGTCAAAATTGATTCTGTCCGGCCGGCCGGCCGGTTGGCCGGCCGTAGACACGATAACTGTCGACAGAAGCAACCTAGCAACTTGAAACTTTCAGCATAGGTTGCGCATTGGAATGCCGCGGTTAAGTTCGTTAATGGGCCAAATCGATCGAATAGTTTCGGAGTTATAGGCATTTGAAGTTTTGAAGTTATTTATTTTTTATTTCAGAAACTACCCAAGCGATTGAATTCAAACTTGGCAGTTAGGTGAGGTAAAACGACGCGCAACTTTGAGCCAAGTTTCGTCAGGATCATATTGTCAGTAAATTTAAAAAAAAATTTTTTTCGAAATTTTTTTCCAAAAAAATTTTTTTTTCGGAAACCATTCATCATACCAAAAAACAATTATACTCACACTTTGACCTTCTCATTTCACAGCAGTGTACCAAATTTCAGTTCGATACGATCATAAGTTTTGGAGATATCGGGAAGAAATTTCAAAAAGCACTGCCGTGAAGGCAGCAACTTTTGCGCGCATGTTCAATGTGGATGACCGCTTCAGCAACGAATTTGAACGTGCGCGCGTACCAAATTTCAGTTCGATACGATCATAAGTTCTGGAGATATCGGGAAAAAATATGTCAAATTTCGATGTTTTCTTCTCGATATCGTTGATTTTTTAGGTATTACTCGAGAAATACTGATTCAGTCCTGATTAAACTTCACAGCTAGTTTTAAGATGCTGAAAGACAACTTTATGCAAAATTTCGTGATAATCGTGTTATTAGAACAATTTGAAAAAAAAAATTTCTATGATTTTCTCATCATATCATCCTCATTAAATTCTGTATGAAACTTCGAACTGTTATTTTCGATGAAGTACTGGATTTCAATTCGATCTGATCTGTATTTTTGGAAATATTGGAAAAATAAGATTTTGATTGGGTATAATTTTATTTTTCCAATATTTCGAAAAATACAGATCAGATCGAATTGAAATCCAGTAATTTATCAGAAAAAAATTTTAAAAAGCACTGCCGTGAAGGCAGCAGCTTTTGCGCGCACGTTCAAATTCGTTGCTGAAGCGGTCATCTTCATTGAACATGCGCGCAAAAGTTGCTGCGTTCAAGGCAGTGCTTTTTGAAATTTTTTTCTTAAGCTAACCCTTACCCTTACACTTACCCTTACCCTTACCCTTACCCTTACCCTTACCCTTACCCTTACCCTTATCCTTACCCTTACCCTTACCCTTACCCTTACCCTTGCTTTTACCCTTAGGCTTACCCTTACCTTTACCCTTACCATTACCCTTATCCTTACCCTTACCCTTACCCTTACCCTTGCTTTTACCCTTAAGCTTACCCTTACCCTTACCCTTACCCTTGCCCTTACCCTTACACTTACCCTTGCTTTTACCCTTAAGCTTACCCTTACCCTTACCCTTACCCTTACCCTTACCCTTACCCTTACCCTTACCCTTACCCTTACCCTTACCCTTACCCTTACCATTGCTTTTACCCTTAAGCTTACCCTTACCCTTACCCTTACCCTTACCCTTACCCTAACCCTTACCCTTGCTTTTACCCTTAAGCTTACCCTTACCGTTACCCTTACCCTTACCCTTACCCTTGCTTTTACCCTTAGGCTTACCCTTACCCTTACCCTTACCCTTACCCTTGCTTTTACCCTTAAGCTTACCCTTACCCTTACCCTTAACCTTACCCTTACACTTAACCTTACCCTTACCCTTACCCTTACCCTTACCCTTACCCTTACCCTTACCCTTACCCTTACCCTTACCCTTACACTTACCCATACCCTTACCCTTACCCTTACCCTTACCCTTACCCTTACCCTTACCCTTACCCTTACCCTTACCCTTACCCTTACCCTTACCCTTACCCTTGCTTTTACCCTTAGGCTTACCCTTACCTTTACCCTTACCCTTACCCTTACCCTTACCCTTGCTTTTACCCTTAAGCTTACCCTTACCCTTACCCTTACCCTTACCCTTACCCTTACCCTTACCCTTACCCTTACCCTTACCCTTACCCTTGCTTTTACCCTTAAGCTTACCCTTACCCTTACCCTTACCCTTACCCTTACCCTTACCCTTACTCTTACCCTTACCCTTGCTTTTACCCTTAAGCTTACCCTTACCCTTACCCTAACCCTTGACCCTTAAGCTTACCCTTACCCTTACCCTTACCCTTACCCTTACCCTTACCCTTACCCTTGCTTTTACCCTTAAGCTTACCCTTACCCTTACCCTTACCCTTACCCTTGCTTTTACCCTTAGGCTTACCCTTACCTTTACCCTTACCCTTACATTTACCCTTACCCTTACCCTTGCTTTTACCCTTAAGCTTATCCTAATCCTTACCCTTACCCTTACCCTTACCCTTACCCTTACCCTTACCCTTACCCTTACCCTTGCTTTTACCCTTAAGCTTACCCTTACCCTTACCCTTACCCTTACCCTTAAGCTTACCCTTACCCTTACCCTTACCCTTACCCTTACCCTTACCCTTGCTTTTACCCTTAAGCTTACCCTTACCCTTACCCTTACCCTTACTCTTGCTTTTACCCTTAGGCTTACCCTTACCTTTACCCTTACCCTTACCCATACCCTTACCCTTACCCTTACCCTTACCCTTGCTTTTACCCTTAAGCTTACCCTTACCCTTACCCTTACCCTTACCCTTACCCTTACCCTTACCCTTACCCTTGCTTTTACCCTTAAGCTTACCCTTACCCTTACCCTTACCCTTACCCTTACCCTTGCTTTTACCCTTAGGCTTACCCTTACCCTTACCCTTACCCTTACCCTTGCTTTTACCCTTAAGCTTACCCTTACCCTTACCCTTACCCTTACCCTTACCCTTACCCTTACCCAAACCCTTACCCTTACCCTTACCCTTACCCTTACCCTTACCCTTACCCTTACCCTTACCCTTACCCTTACCCTTACCCTTACCCTTACCCTTACCCTTACCCTTGCTTTTACCCTTAGGCTTACCCTTACCTTTACCCTTACCCTTACCCTTACCCTTACCCTTACCCTTACCCTTACCCTTACCCTTGCTTTTACCCTTAAGCTTACCCTTACCCTTACCCTTACCCTTACCCTTCCCCTTACCCTTACCCTTACCCTTGCTTTTACCCTTAAGCTTACCCTTACCCTTACCCTTACCCTTACCCTTACCCTTACCCTTACCCTTACCTTTGCTTTTACCCTTAAGCTTACCCTTACCCTTACCCTTACCCTTACCCTTAAGCTTACCCTTACCCTTACCCTTACCCTTACCCTTACCCTTACCCTTACCCTTGCTTTTACCCTTAAGCTTACCCTTACCCTTACCCTTACCCTTACCCTTACCCTTACCCTTACCCTTACCCTTGCTTTTACCCTTAAGCTTACCCTTACCCTTACCCTTACCCTTACCCTTACCCTTACCCTTGCTTTTACCCTTAGGCTTACCCTTACCCTTACCCTTACCCTTACCCTTACCCTTGCTTTTACCCTTAGGCTTACCCTTACCCTTACCCTTACCCTTACCCTTGCTTTTTTTCTTAAGCTTACCCTTACCCTTACCCTTACCCTTACCCTTACCCTTACCCTTACCCCTACCCTTACCCTTACCCTTACCCTTACCCTTGCTTTTACCCTTAGGCTTACCCTTACCTTTACCCTTACCATTACCCTTACCCTTACCCTTACCCTTACCCTTACCCTTACCCTTACCCTTGCTTTTACCCTTAAGCTTACCCTTACCCTTACCCTTACCCTTACCCTTACCCTTACCCTTGCTTTTACCCTTAAGCTTACCCTTACCCTTACCCTTACCCTTACCCTTACCCTTACCCTTACCCTTACCCTTACCCTTACCCTAACCCTTACCCTTACCCTTACCCTTACCCTTACCCTTGCTTTTACCCTTAAGCTTACCCTTACCCTTACCCTTACCCTTACCCTTACCCTTACCCTTACCCTTACCCTTACCCTTACCCTTACCCTTACCCCTACCCTTACCCTTACCCTTACCCTTACCCTTGCTTTTACCCTTAAGCTTACCCTTACCGTTAACCTTACCCTTACCCTTACCCTTGCTTTTACCCTTAGGCTTACCCTTACCCTTACCCTTACACTTACCCTTGCTTTTACCCTTAAGCTTACCCTTACCCTTACCCTTACCCTTACCCTTACACTTACCCTTACCCTTACCCTTACCCTTACCCTTACCCTTACCCTTACCCTTACCCTTACCCTTACCCTTACCCTTACCCTTACCCTTACCCTTACCCTTACCCTTGCTTTTACCCTTAGGCTTACCCTTACCTTTACCCTTACCCTTACCCTTACCCTTACCCTTACCCTTACCCTTGCTTTTACCCTTAAGCTTACCCTTACCCTTACCCTTACCCTTACCCTTACCCTTACCCTTGCTTTTACCCTTAAGCTTGCCCTTACCCTTACCCTTACCCTTACCCTTACCCTTACCCTTGCTTTTACCCTTAAGCTTACCCTTACCCTTACCCTTACCCTTAAGCTTAACCTTACCCTTACCCTTACCCTTACCCTTACCCTTACCCTTACCCTTACCCTTACCCTTGCTTTTACCCTTAAGCTTACCCTTACCCTTACCCTTACCCTTACCCTTACCCTTACCCTTACCCTTACCCTTACCCTTACCCTTACCCTTACCCTTACCCTTACCCTTGCTTTTACCCTTAAGCTTACCCTTACCCTTACCCTTACCCTTACCCTTACCCTTGCTTTTACCCTTAGGCTTACCCTTACCCTTACCCTTACCCTTACCCTTGCTTTTACCCTTAAGCTTACCCTTACCCTTACCCTTACCCTTACCCTTACCCTTACCCAAACCCTTACCCTTACCCTTACCCTTACCCTTACCCTTACCCTTACCCTTACCCTTACCCTTACCCTTACCCTTTCCCTTACCCTTACCCTTACCCTTACCCTTGCTTTTACCCTTAGGCTTACCCTTACCTTTACCCTTACCCTTACCCTTACCATTACCCTTACCCTTACCCTTACCCTTACCCTTGCTTTTACCCTTAAGCTTACCCTTACCCTTACCCTTACCCTTACCCTTCCCCTTACCCTTACCCTTACCCTTGCTTTTACCCTTAAGCTTACCCTTACCCTTACCCTTACCCTTACCCTTACCCTTACCCTTACCCTTACCCTTACCCTTACCCTTACCCTTACCTTTGCTTTTACCCTTAAGCTTACCCTTACCCTTACCCTTACCCTTACCCTTAAGCTTACCCTTACCCTTACCCTTACCCTTGCTTTTACCCTTAGGCTTACCCTTACCCTTACCCTTACCCTTACCCTTGCTTTTACCCTTAGGCTTACCCTTACCCTTACCCTTACCCTTACCCTTGCTTTTTTTCTTAAGCTTACCCTTACCCTTACCCTTACCCTTACCCTTACCCTTACCCTTACCCCTACCCTTACCCTTACCCTTACCCTTACCCTTGCTTTTACCCTTAGGCTTACCCTTACCTTTACCCTTACCATTACCCTTACCCTTACCCTTACCCTTACCCTTACCCTTACCCTTACCCTTACCCTTACCCTTGCTTTTACCCTTAAGCTTACCCTTACCCTTACCCTTACCCTTACCCTTACCCTTACCCTTGCTTTTACCCTTAAGCTTACCCTTACCCTTACCCTTACCCTTACCCTTACCCTTACCCTTACCCTAACCCTTACCCTTACCCTTACCCTTACACTTACCCTTGCTTTTACCCTTAAGCTTACCCTTACCCTTACCCTTACCCTTACCCTTACCCTTACCCTTACCCTTACCCTTACCCTTACCCTTACCCTTACCCTTACCCTTACCCCTACCCTTACCCTTACCCTTACCCTTACCCTTGCTTTTACCCTTAAGCTTACCCTTACCGTTAACCTTACCCTTACCCTTACCCTTGCTTTTACCCTTAGGCTTACCCTTACCCTTACCCTTACACTTACCCTTGCTTTTACCCTTAAGCTTACCCTTACCCTTACCCTTACCCTTACCCTTACACTTACCCTTACCCTTACCCTTACCCTTACCCTTACCCTTACCCTTACCCTTACCCTTACCCTTACCCTTACCCTTACCCTTACCCTTGCTTTTACCCTTAGGCTTACCCTTACCTTTACCCTTACCCTCACCCTTACCCTTACCCTTACCCTTACCCTTACCCTTGCTTTTACCCTTAAGCTTACCCTTACCCTTACCCTTACCCTTACCCTTACCCTTACCCTTGCTTTTACCCTTAAGCTTGCCCTTACCCTTACCCTTACCCTTACCCTTACCCTTACCCTTACCCTTGCTTTTACCCTTAAGCTTACCCTTACACTTACCCTTACCCTTACCCTTAAGCTTACCCTTACCCTTACCCTTACCCTTACCCTTACCCTTACCCTTACCCTTACCCTTACCCTTACCCTTGCTTTTACCCTTAAGCTTACCCTTACCCTTACCCTTACCTTTGCTTTTACCCTTATGCTTACCCTTACCTTTACCCTCACCCTTACCCTTACCCTTACCCTTACCCTTACCCTCACCCTTACCCTTACCCTTACCCTTACCCTTACCCTTACCCTTGCTTTTACCCTTAAGCTTACCCTTACCCTTACCCTTACCCTTACCCTTACCCTTACCCTTACCCTTACCCTTACCCTTACCCTTACCCTTACCCTTACCCTTACCCTTACCCTTGCTTTTACCCTTAAGCTTACCCTTACCCTTACCCTTACCCTTACCCTTACCCTTGCTTTTACCCTTAGGCTTACCCTTACCCTTACCCTTACACTTACCCTTGCTTTTACCCTTGAGCTTACCCTTACCCTTACCCTTACCCTTACCCTTACCCTTACCCTTACCCTTACCGTTACCCTTACCCTTACCCTTACCCTTACCCTTACCCTTACCCTTACCCTTACCCTTGCTTTTACCCTTAGGCTTACCCTTACCTTTACCCTTACCCTTACCCTTACCCTTACCCTTACCCTTACCCTTACCCTTACCCTTGCTTTTACCCTTAAGCTTACCCTTACCCTTACCCTTACCCTTACCCTTACCCTTACCCTTACCCTTACCCTTACCCTTGCTTTTACCCTTAAGCTTACCCTTACCCTTACCCTTACCCTTACCCTTACCCTTGCTTTTACCCTTAGGCTTACCCTTACCCTTACCTTACCCTTACCCTTACCCTTACCCTTACCCTTACCCTTACCCTTACCCTTACCCTTACCCTTACCTTTACCCTTACCCTTACCCTTACCCTTGCTTTCACCCTTAGGCTTACCCTCACCTTTACCCTTACCCTTACCCTCACCCTTACCCTTACCCTTACCCTTACCCTTGCTTTTACCCTTAAGCTTACCCTTACCCTTACCCTTACCCTTACCCTTGCTTTTACCCTTAAGCTTACCCTTACCCTTACCCTTACCCTTACCCTTACCCTTACCCTTACCCTTACCCTTACCCTTACCCTTACCCTTACCCTTACCCTTACCCTTGCTTTTACCCTTAGGCTTACCCTTACCTTTACCCTTACCCTTACCCTTACCCTTACCCTCACCCTTACCCTTACCCTTGCTTTTACCCTTAAGCTAACCCTTACCCTTACCCTTACCCTTACCCTTACCCTTACCCTTACCCTTACCCTTACCCTTACCCTTACCCTTACCCTTACCCTTACCCTTACCCTTACCCTTACCCTTATTCTTACTCTCACCCTTACCCTTACCCTTGCTTTTACCCTTAGGCTTACCCTTACCTTTACCCTTACCCTTACCCTTACCCTTACCCTTATTCTTACTCTTACCCTTACCCTTACCCTTACCCTTACCCTTACCCTTACCCTTACCCTTACCCTTACCCTTACCCTTACCCTTGCTTTTACCCTTAAGCTTACCCTTACCCTTACCCTTACCCTTACCCTTACCCTTTCCCTTACCCTTACCCTTACCCTTACCCTTACCCTTACCCTTACCCTTACCCTTACCCTTGCTTTTACCCTTAGGCTTACCCTTACCCTTACCCTTACCCTTACCCTTATTCTTACTCTTACCCTTACCCTTACCCTTGATTTTACCCTTAAGCTTACCCTTACCCTTACCCTTACCCTTACCCTTACCCTTACTCTTACCCTTGCTTTTACCCTTAAGCTTACCCTTACCCTTACCCTTACCCTTACTCTTACCCTTACCCTTACCCTTACCCTTGATTTTACCCTTAAGCTTACCCTTACCCTTACCCTTACCCTAACCCTTAAGCTTACCCTTACCCTTACCTTTACCCTTTCCCTTACCCTTACCCTTACCCTTACCCTTACCCTTGCTTTTACCCTTAAGCTTACCCTTACCCTTACCCTTACCCTTACCCTTACCCATACCCTTACCCTTACCCTTGCTTTTACCCTTAAGCTTATCCTTACCCTTACCCTTACCCTTACCCTTACCCTTACCCTTACCCATACCCTTACCCTTACCCTTACCCTTACCCTTATCCTTGCTTTTACCCTTAGGCTTACCGTTACCTTTACCCTTACCTTTACCCTTACCCTTACCCTTACCCTTACCCTTACCCTTACCCTTGCTTTTACCCTTAAGCTTACCCTTACTCTTACCCTTACTCTTACCCTTACCCTTACCCTTACCCTTACCCTAGGGTAAGGGTAAGGGTAAGGGTAAGCTTAAGGGTAAAAGCAAGGGTAAGGGTAAGGGTAAGGGTAAGGATAAGGGTAATGGTAAGGGTAAAGGTAAGGGTAAGCCTAAGGGTAAAAGCAAGGGTAAGGGTAAGGGTAAGGGTAAGGGTAAGGGTAAGGGTAAGGGTAAGGGTAAGGGTAAGGGTAAGGGTAAGGGTAAGGGTAAGGGTAAGGGTAAGGGTAAGGGTTAGGGTAAGGGTAAGGGTAAGCTTAAGAAAAAAATTTCAAAAAGCACTGCCTTGAACGCAGCAACTTTTGCGCGCATGTTCAATGAAGATGACCGCTTCAGCAACGAATTTGAACGTGCGCGCAAAAGCTGCTGCCTTCACGGCAGTGCTTTTTAAAATTTTTTTCTGATAAATTACTGGATTTCAATTCGATCTGATCTGTATTTTTGGAAATATTGGAAAAATAAAATTATACCCAATCAAAATCTTATTTTTCCAATATTTCCAAAAATACAGATCAGATAATTGAAATCCAGTACTTCATCGAAAATAACAGTTCGAAGTTTCATACAGAATTTAATGAGGATGATATGATGAGAAAATCATATAAATTTTTTTTTCAAATTGTTCTAATTACCCGATTATTACGAAATTTCGCATAAAGTTGTCTTTCGGCGTCTTAAAACTAGCTGTGAAGTTTAATCAGGCTTGAATCAGTATTTCTCGAGTTATACCGAAAAAATCAACGATATCGAGAAGAAAACCTCGAAATTTGACATATTTTTTCCCGATATCTCCAAAACTTATGATCGTATCGAACTGAAATTTGGTGCATTGCTGTGAAATTATAAGGTCAAAGCGTGAGTATAATTTTTCTTGGATATGATAAATGGTTTCCGAAAAAAAAATTTTTTTGGAAAAAAATTTCGAAAAAAATTTTTTTTAAAAATAACCAACAATATAATCCTGACGAAATTTGGCTCAAAGTTGCGCGTCGTTGTACTTCACCTAACCGCCAAGTTTGAATCCAATCGCTCATGTAGTTTCTGAAATAAAAAATAAATAACTTCAAAACTTCAAATGCCTATAACTCCGAAACTATTCGATCGATTTGGCCCATTAACGAACTCAACCGCGGCATTCCAATGCGCGACCTACCCTGAAAGTTTCAAGTTGCTAGCTCACTTCGTTCGACAGTTATCGTGTCTACGGCCGGCCAACCGGCCGGCCGGCCGGCCTGACAGAATCGATTTTGACACCGGATTCGTCATCAGTGAGTCCAACCTAGTTGATTGAGACCATTTTCGGCTCAATCATCCAAAATTACAGACATTTAATCAAAACGATAGCACGCTGTTCCCCTAGAACATGCGCGCAAAAACAATTATACTCACACTTTGACCTTCTCATTTCACAGCAGTGTACCAAATTTCAGTTCGATACGATCATAAGTTTTGGAGATATCGGGAAAAAATATGTCAAATTTCTTCTCGATATCGTTGATTTTTTCGGTATAACTCGAGAAATATTGATTCAGTCCTGATTAAACTTCACAGCTAGTTTTAAGATGCTGAAAGACAACTTTATGCAAAATTTCGTGATAATCATGTTATTAGAACAATTTGAAAAAAAAAATTTCTATGATTTTCTCATCATATCATCCTCATTAAATTCTGTATGAAACTTCGAACTGTTATTTTCGATGAAGTACTGGATTTCAATTCGATCTGATCTGTATTTTTGGAAATATTGGAAAAATAAGATTTTGATTGGGTATAATTTTATTTTTCCAATATTTCCAAAAATACAGATCAGATCGAATTGAAATCCAGTAATTTATCAGAAAAAAATTTTAAAAAGCACTGCCGTGAAGGCAGCAGCTTTTGCGCGCACGTTCAAATTCGTTGCTGAAGCGGTCATCTTCATTGAACATGCGCGCAAAAGTTGCTGCGTTCAAGGCAGTGCTTTTTGAAATTTTTTTCTTAAGCTTACCCTTACCCTTACCCTAACCCTTACCCTTACCCTTACCCTTACCCTTACCCTTACCCTTACCCTTACCCTTACCCTTACCCTTACCCTTACCCTTACCCTTACCCTTACCCTTACCCTTACCCTTGCTTTTACCCTTAGGCTTACCCTTACCTTCACCCTTACCATTACCCTTATCCTTACCCTTACCCTTACCCTTACCCTTGCTTTTACCCTTAAGCTTACCCTTACCCTTACCCTTACCCTTACCCTTACACTTACCCTTGCTTTTACCCTTAAGCTTACCCTTACCCTTACCCTTACCCTTACCCTTACCCTTACCCTTACCCTTACCCTTACCCTTACCCTTACCCTTACCCTTACCCTTACCCTTACCCTTACCCTTACCCTTGCTTTTACCCTTAAGCTTACCCTTACCCTTACCCTTACCCTTACCCTTACCCTTACCTTTACCCTTACCCTTACCCTTACATTTACCCTTACCCTTACCCTTGCTTTTACCCTTAAGCTTACCCTTACCGTTACCCTTACCCTTACCCTTACCCTTGCTTTTACCCTTAGGCTTACCCTTACCCTTACCCTTACCCTTACCCTTGCTTTTACCCTTAAGCTTACCCTTACCCTTACCCTTACCCTTACCCTTACCCTTACCCTTACCCTTACCCTTACTCTTACCCTCACCCTTACCCTTGCTTTTACCCTTAGGCTTACCCTTACCTTTACCCTTACCCTTACCCTTACCCTTACCCTTACCCTTACCCTTGCTTTTACCCTTAAGCTTACCCTTACCCTTACCCTTACCCTTACCCTTACCCTTGCTTTTACCCTTAGGCTTACCCTTACCCTTACCCTTACCCTTACCCTTGCTCTTACCCTTAAGCTTACCCTTACCCTTACCCTTACCCTTACCCTTACCCTTACCCTTACCCTTACCCTTACCCTTACCCTTACCCTTACCCTTACCCTTACCCTTACCCTTACCCTTACCCTTACCCTTACCCTTACCCTTACCCTTACCCTTACCCTTACCCTTACCCTTACCCTTACCCTTACCCTTACCCTTACCCTTGCTTTTACCCTTAGGCTTACCCTTACCTTTACCCTTACCCTTACCCTTACCCTTACCCTTACCCTTGCTTTTACCCTTAAGCTTACCCTTACCCTTACCCTTACCCTTACCCTTACCCTTACCCTTACCCTTACCCTTACCCTTACCCTAACCCTTGCTTTTACCCTTAAGCTTACCCTTACCATTACCCTTACCCTTACCCTTACCCTTACCCTTACCCTTACCCTTACCCTTACCCTTACCCTTGCTTTTACCCTTAAGCTTACCCTTACCCTTACCCTTACCCTCACCCTTACCCTTGCTTTTACCCTTAGGCTTACCCTTACCCTAACCCTTACCCTTACCCTTGCTTTTAGCCTTAAGCTTACCCTTACCCTTACCCTTACACTTACCCTCACCCTTACCCTTACCCTTACCCTTACCCTTACCCTTACCCTTACCCTTACCCTTACCCTTACCCTTACCCTTACCCTTACCCTTACCCTTACCCTTACCCTTACCCTTACCCTTACCCTTACCCTTACCCTTACCCTTACCCTTACCCTTACCCTTACCCTTGCTTTTACCCTTAGGCTTACCCTTACCTTTACCCTTACCCTTACCCTTACCCTTACCCTTACCCTTGCTTTTACCCTTAAGCTTACCCTTACCCTTACCCTTACCCTTACCCTTACCCTTACCCTTACCCTTACCCTTACCCTTACCCTAACCCTTGCTTTTACCCTTAAGCTTACCCTTACCATTACCCTTACCCTTACCCTTACCCTTACCCTTACCCTTACCCTTACCCTTGCTTTTACCCTTAAGCTTACCCTTACCCTTACCCTTACCCTCACCCTTACCCTTGCTTTTACCCTTAGGCTTACCCTTACCCTAACCCTTACCCTTACCCTTGCTTTTAGCCTTACCCTTACCCTTACCCTTACCCTTACCCTTACCCTTGCTTTTACCCTTAAGCTTACCCTTACCCTTACCCTTACCCTTACCCTTACCCTTACCCTTACCCTTACCCTTAACCTTACCCTTACCCTTACCCTTACCCTGAACCTTACCCTTACCCTTACCCTTACCCTTACCCTTACCCTTACCCTTATCCTTACCCTTACCCTTGCTTTTACCCTTAGGCTTACCCTTACCTTTACCCTTTCCCTTACCCTTACCCTTACCCTAACCCTTAGCCTTACCCTTGCTTTTACCCTTAAGCTTACCCTTACCCTTACCCTTACCCTTACCCTTACCCTTACCCTTACCCTTACCCTTACCCTTACCCTTACCCTTACCCTTACCCTTACCCTTACCCTTACCCTTACCCTTACCCTTACCCTTACCCTTACCCTTACCCTTACCCTTACCCTTACCCTTACCCTTACCCTTACCCTTACCCTTACCCTTGCTATTACCCTTAGGCTTACCCTTACCTTTACCCTTATCCTTACCCTTACCCTTACCCTTACCCTTACCCTTACCCTTACCCTTACCCTTGCTTTTACCCTTAAGCTTACCCTTACCCTTACCCTTACCCTTACCCTTACCCTTACCCTTACCCTTACCCTTACCCTTACCCTTACCCTTACCCTTACCCTCACCCTTACCCTTGCTTTTACCCTTAGGCTTACCCTTACCTTTACCCTTACCCTTACCCTTACCCTTACCCTTACCCTTACCCTTACCCTTACCCTTACCCTTACCCTTACTTTTACCCTTAAGCTTACCCTTACCCTTACCCTTACCCTTACCCTTACCCTTACCCTTGCTTTTACCCTTAAGCTTACCCTTACCCTTACCCTTACCCTTACCCTTACCCTTGCTTTTACCCTTAGGCTTACCCTTACCCTTACCCTAACCCTTACCCTTGCTTTCACCCTTAAGCTTACCCTTACCCTTACCCTTACCCTTACCCTTACCCTTACCCTTACTCTTACCCTCACCCTTACCCTTGCTTTTACCCTTAGGCTTACCCTTACCTTTACCCTTACCCTTACCCTTACCCTTACCCTTACCCTTACCCTTGCTTTTACCCTTAAGCTTACCCTTACCCTTACCCTTACCCTTACCCTTACCCTTGCTTTTACCCTTAGGCTTACCCTTACCCTTACCCTTACCCTTACCCTTGCTCTTACCCTTAAGCTTACCCTTACCCTTACCCTTACCCTTACCCTTACCCTTACCCTTACCCTTACCCTTACCCTTACCCTTACCCTTACCCTTACCCTTACCCTTACCCTTACCCTTACCCTTACCCTTACCCTTACCCTTACCCTTACCCTTACCCTTACCCTTACCCTTACCCTTACCCTTACCCTTACCCTTACCCTTACCCTTACCCTTACCCTTACCCTTGCTTTTACCCTTAGGCTTACCCTTACCCTTACCCTTACCCTTACCCTTACCCTTGCTTTTACCCTTAAGCTTACCCTTACCCTTACCCTTACCCTTACCCTTACCCTTACCCTTACCCTTACCCTTACCCTTACCCTTACCCTTACCCTAACCCTTGCTTTTACCCTTAAGCTTACCCTTACCATTACCCTTACCCTTACCCTTACCCTTACCCTTACCCTTACCCTTACCCTCACCCTTGCTTTTACCCTTAAGCTTACCCTTACCCTTACCCTTACCCTCACCCTTACCCTTGCTTTTACCCTTAGGCTTACCCTTACCCTAACCCTTACACTTACCCTTGCTTTTAGCCTTAAGCTTACCCTTACCCTTACCCTTACCCTTACCCTTACCCTTACCCTTACCCTTACCCTTACCCTTACCCTTACCCTTACCCTTACCCTTACCCTTACCCTTACCCTTACCCTTACCCTTACCCTTGCTTTTACCCTTAGGCTTACCCTTACCTTTACCCTTACCCTTACCCTTACCCTTACCCTTACCCTTACCCTTACCCTTACCCTTACCCTTACCCTTACCCTTGCTTTTACCCTTAAGCTTACCCTTACCCTTACCCTTACCCTTACCCTTACCCTTACCCTTACCCTTACCCTTACCCTGAACCTTACCCTTACCCTTACCCTTACCCTTACCCTTACCCTTACCCTTATCCTTACCCTTACCCTTGCTTTTACCCTTAGGATTACCCTTACCTTTACCCTTTCCCTTACCCTTACCCTTACCCTTACCCTTACCCTTACCCTTGCTTTTACCCTTAAGCTTACCCTTACCCTTACCCTTACCCTTACCCTTACCCTTACCCTTACCCTTACCCTTACCCTTACCCTTACCCTTACACTTACCCTTACCCTTACCCTTACCCTTACCCTTACCCTTACCCTTACCCTTACCCTTACCCTTACCCTTACCCTTGCTATTACCCTTAGGCTTACCCTTACCTTTACCCTTACCCTTACCCTTACCCTTACCCTTACCCTTACCCTTACCCTTACCCTTACCCTTGCTTTTACCCTTAAGCTTACCCTTACCCTTACCCTTACCCTTACCCTTACCCTTACCCTTACCCTTACCCTTAACCTTACCCTTACCCTTACCCTTACCCTTACCCTTACCCTTACCCTTACCCTTACCCTTACCCTCACCCTTACCCTTGCTTTTACCCTTAGGCTTACCCTTACCTTTACCCTTACCCTTACCCTTACCCTTACCCTTACCCTTACCCTTACCCTTGCTTTTACCCTTAAGCTTACCCTTACCCTTACCCTTATCCTTACCCTTACCCTTGCTTCTACCCTTAGGCTTACCCTTACCTTTACCCTTACCCTTACCCTTACCCTTACCCTTACCCTTACCCTTACCCTTGCTTTTACCATTAAGCTTACCCTTACCCTTACCCTTACCCTTACCCTTACCCTTACCCTTACCCTTACCCTTACCCTTACCCTTACCCTTACCCTTACCCTTACCCTTACCCTTACCCTTACCCTTACCCTTACCCTTACCCTTACCCTTACCCTTACCCTTACCCTTACCCTTACCCTTACACTTACCCTTACCCTTACCCTTGCTTTTACCCTTAAGCTTACCCTTACCCTTACCCTTACCCTTACCCTTACCCTTACCCTTACCCTTACCCTTACCCTTACCCTTGCTTTTACCCTTAAGCTTACCCTTACCCTTACCCTTACCCTTACCCTCAAGCTTACCCTTACTCTTACCCTTACCCTTACCCTTACCCTTACCCTTACCCTTACCCTTACCCTTGCTTTTACCCTTAAGCTTACCCTTACCCTTACCCTTACCCTTACCCTTACCCTTACCCTTACCCTTACCCTTACCCTTGCTTTTACCCTTAAGCTTACCCTTACCCTTACCCTTGCCCTTACCCTTACCCTTACCCTTACCCTTGCTTTTACCCTTAAGCTTACCCTTACCCTTACCCTTACCCTTACCTTTGCTTTCACCCTTAAGCTTACCCTTACCCTTACCCTTACCCTTACCCTTAACCTTACCCTTACCCTTACCCTTACCCTTACCCTTGCTTTTACCCTTAGGCTTACCCTTACCTTTACCCTTACCCTTACCCTTACCCTTACCCTTACCCTTGCTTTTACCCTTAAGCTTACCCTTACCCTTACCCTTACCCTTACCCTTACCCTTACCCTTACCCTTGCTTTTACCCTTAAGCTTACCCTTACCCTTACCCTTACCCTTACCCTTACCCTTGCTTTTACCCTTAGGCTTACCCTTACCCTTACCCTTACCCTTACCATTGCTTTTACCCTTAAGCTTACCCTTACCCTTACCCTTACCCTTACCCTTACCCTTACCCTTACCCTTACCCTTACCCTTACCCTTACCCTTACCCTTACCCTTACCCTTACCCTTACCCTTACCCTTGCTTTTACCCTTAGGCTTACCCTCACCTTTACCCTTACCCTTACCCTTACCCTTACCCTTACCCTTACCCTTACCCTTACATTTGCTTTTACCCTTAAGCTTACCCTTACCCTTACCCTTACCCTTACCCTAACCCTTACCCTTACCCTTACCCTTACCCTTACCCTTGCTTTTACCCTTAAGCTTACCCTTACCCTTACCCTTACCCTTACCCTTACCCTTACCCTTACCCTTACCCTTACCCTTACCCTTACCCTTACCCTTACCCTTGCTTTTACCCTTAGGCTTACCCTTACCTTTACCCTTACCCTTACCCTTACCCTTACCCTTACCCTTACCCTTACCCTTACCCTTACCCTTACCCTTACCCTTACCCTTGCCCTTGCTTTTACCCTTAAGCTAACCCTTTCCCTTACCCTTACCCTTACCCTTACCCTTACCCTTACCCTTACCCTTACCCTTACCCTTACCCTTACCCTTATTCCTACTCTCACCCTTACCCTTACCCTTGCTTTTACCGTTAGGCTTACCCTTACCTTTACCCTTACCCTGACCCTTACCCTCACCCTTATTCTTACTCTTACCCTTACCCTTACCCTTACCCTTACCCTTACCCTTACCCTTACCCTTAACCTTACCCTTACACTTACCCTTGCTTTTACCCTTAAGCTTACCCTTACCCTTACCCTTACCCTTACCCTTACCCTTACCCTTACCTTTACCCTTACCCTTACCCTTACCCTTACCCTTGCTTTTACCCTTAGGCTTACCCTTACCCTTACCCTTACCCTTACCCTTACCCTTATTCTTACTCTTACCCTTACCCTTACCCTTGCTTTTACCCTTAAGCTTACCCTTACCCTAACCCTTACCCTTACCCTTACCCTTACCCTTACTCTTACCCTTGCTTTTACCCTTAAGCTTACCCTTACCCTTACCCTTACCCTTACCCTTACCCTTACCCTTACCCTTACCCTTACCCTTGCTTTTACCCTTAAGCTTACCCTTACCCTTACCCTTACCCTAACCCTTAAGCTGACCCTTACCCTTACCTTTACCCTTACCCTTACCCTTACCCTTACCCTTGCTTTTACCCTTAAGCTTACCCTTACCCTTACCCTTACTCTTACCCTTACCCTTACCCTTACCCTTACCCTTACCCTTACCCTTGCTTTTACCCTTAAGCTTACCCTTACCCTTACCCTTACCCTTACCCTTACCCTTGCTTTTACCCTAAACCTTACCCTTACCCTTACCCTTAACCTTACCCTTACCCTTACCCTTACCCTTACCCTTACCCTTACCCTTATCCTTACCCTTACCCTTGCTTTTACCCTTAGGCTTACCCTTACCTTTACCCTTACCCTTACCCTTACCCTTACCCTTACCCTTACCCTTACCCTTGCTTTTACCCTTAAGCTTACCCTTACCCTTACCCTTACCCTTACCCTTACCCTTACCCTTACCCTTACCCTTACCCTTACCCTTACCCTTACCCTTACCCTTACCCTTACCCTTACCCTTACCCTTACCCTTACCCTTACCCTTACCCTTACCCTTACCCTTACCCTTACCCTTACCCTTACACTTACCCTTACCCTTACCCTTACCCTTACCCTTACCCTTACCCTTACCCTTGCTTTTACCCTTAGGCTTACCCTTACCTTTACCCTTACCCTTACCCTTACCCTTACCCTTACCCTTACCCTTACCCTTGCTTTTACCTTTAAGCTTACCCTTACCCTTACCCTTACCCTTACCCTTACCCTTACCCTTACCCTTACCCTTACCCTCACCCTTACCCTTACCCTTACCCTTACCCTTACCCTTACCCTTACCCTTACCCTTACCCTTACCCTTACCCTTACACTTACCCTTACCCTTACCCTTGCTTTTACCCTTAAGCTTACCCTTACCCTTACCCTTACCCTTACCCTTACCCTTACCCTTACCCTTACCCTTACCCTTGCTTTTACCCTTAAGCTTACCCTTACCCTTACCCTTACCCTTACCCTCAAGCTTACCCTTACTCTTACCCTTACCCTTACCCTTACCCTTACCCTTACCCTTACCCTTACCCTTGCTTTTACCCTTAAGCTTACCCTTACCCTTACCCTTACCCTTACCCTTACCCTTACCCTTACCCTTACCCTTACCCTTGCTTTTACACTTAAGCTTACCCTTACCCTTACCCTTACCCTTACCCTTACCCTTACCCTTGCTTTTACCCTTAAGCTTACCCTTACCCTTACCCTTACCCTTACCCTTACCCTTGCTTTCACCCTTAAGCTTACCCTTACCCTTACCCTTACCCTTACCCTTACCCTTACCCTTACCCTTGCTTTTACCCTTAGGCTTACCCTTACCTTTACCCTTACCCTTACCCTTACCCTTACCCTTACCCTTACCCTCACCCTTGCTTTTACCCTTAAGCTTACCCTTACCCTTACCCTTACCCTTACCCTTACCCTTACCCTTTCCCTTACCCTTACCCTTGCTTTTACCCTCAAGCTTACCCTTACCCTTACCCTTAAGCTTACCCTTACCCTTACCCTTACCCTTACCCTTGCTTTTACCCTTAGGCTTACCCTTACCCTTACCCTTACCCTTACCATTGCTTTTACCCTTAAGCTTACCCTTACCCTTACCCTTACCCTTACCCTTACCCTTACCCTTACCCTTACCCTTACCCTTACCCTTACCCTTACCCTTACCCTTACCCTTACCCTTACCCTTACCCTTGCTTTTACCCTTAGGCTTACCCTCACCTTTACCCTTACCCTTACCCTTACCCTTACCCTTACCCTTTCCCTTGCTTTTACCCTTAAGCTTACCCTTACCCTTACCCTTACCCTTACCCTTACCCTTGCTTTTACCCTTAAGCTTACCCTTACCCTTACCCTTACCCTTACCCTTACCCTTACCTTTACCCTTACCCTTACCCTTACCCTTACCCTTACCCTTACCCTTGCTTTTACCCTTAGGCTTACCCTTACCTTTACCCTTACCCTTACCCTTACCCTTACCCTTACCCTTACCCTTACCCTTACCCTTGCCCTTGCTTTTACCCTTAAGCTAACCCTTTCCCTTACCCTTACCCTTACCCTTACCCTTACCCTTACCCTTACCCTTACCCTTACCCTTACCCTTACCCTTATTCTTACTCTCACCCTTACCCTTACCCTTGCTTTTACCCTTAGGCTTACCCTTACCTTTACCCTTACCCTTACCCTTACCCTTACCCTTATTCTTACTCTTACCCTTACCCTTACCCTTACCCTTACCCTTACCCTTACCCTTACCCTTAACCTTACCCTTACACTTACCCTTGCTTTTACCCTTAAGCTTACCCTTACCCTTACTCTTACCCTTACCCTTACC
This sequence comes from Myrrha octodecimguttata, assembly GCA_958510865.1. Classification (NCBI taxonomy): domain Eukaryota; kingdom Metazoa; phylum Arthropoda; class Insecta; order Coleoptera; family Coccinellidae; genus Myrrha; species Myrrha octodecimguttata. Next base: position 75,964 of record CAUEHS010000305.1, on the reverse strand, counting down.
CTTACCCTTACCCTTACCCTTACCCTTACCCTTACCCTTACCCTTACCCTTAACCTTACCCTTGCTTTTACCCTTAGGCTTACCCTTACCCTTACCCTTACCCTTACCCTTATTCTTACTCTTACCCTTACCCTTACCCTTGCTTTTACCCTTAAGCTTACCCTTACCCTAACCCTTACCCTTACCCTTACCCTTACCCTTACTCTTACCCTTGCTTTTACCCTTAAGCTTACCCTTACCCTTACCCTTACCCTTACCCTTACCCTTACCCTTACCCTTACCCTTACCCTTGCTTTTACCCTTAAGCTTACCCTTACCCTTACCCTTACCCTAACCCTTAAGCTTACCCTTACCCTTACCTTTACCCTTACCCTTACCCTTACCCTTACCCTTACCCTTACCCTTACCCTTACCCTTACCCTTACCCTTAGCCTTACCCTTACCCTTACCCTTACCCTTACCCTTACCCTTGCTTTTACCCTTAAGCTTACCCTTACCCTTACCCTTACCCTTACCCTTATCCTTACCCTTACCCTTACTCTTACCCTTACCCTTATCCTTGCTTTTACCCTTAGGCTTACCCTTACCTTTACCCTTACCCTTACCCTTACCCTCACCCTTACCCTTACCCTTACCCTTACCCTTGCTTTTACCCTTAAGCTTACCCTTACCCTTACCCTTACTCTTACCCTTACCCTTACCCTTACCCTTACCCTTACCCTTACCCTTACCCTTGCTTTTACCCTTAAGCTTACCCTTACCCTTACCCTTACCCTTACCCTTACCCTTGCTTTTACCCTTAGGCTTACCCTTACCCTTACCCTTACCCTTGCTTTTACCCTTAAGCTTACCCTTACCCTTACCCTTACCCTTACCCTTACCCTTACCCTTACCCTTACCCTTACCCTTACCCTTACCCTTACCCTTACCCTTACCCTTACCCTTACCCTTACCCTTACCCTTACCCTTACCCTAACCCTTACCCTTGCTTTTACCCTTAGGCTTACCCTTACCTTTACCCTTACCCTTACCCTTACCCTTACCCTTACCCGTACCCTTACCCTTGCTTTTACCCTTAAGCTTACCCTTACCCTTACCCTTACCCTTACCCTTACCCTTACCCTTACCCTTGCTTTTACCCTTAAGCTTACCCTTACCCTTATCCTCACCCTTACCCTTACCCTTACCCTTACCCTTACCCTTACCCTTACCCTTGCTTTTACCCTTAAGCTTACCCTTACCCTTACCCTTACCATTACCCTTACCCTTACCCTTACCCTTACCCTTACCCTTACCCTTACCCTTACCCTTACCCTTACCCTTACCCTTACCCTTACCCTTGCTTTTACCCTTAAGCTTACCCTTACCCTTACCCTCACCCTTACCCTTACCCTTGCTTTTACCCTTAGGCTTACCCTTACACTTACCCTTACCCTTACCCTTGCTGTTACCCTTAAGCTTACCCTTACCCTTACCCTTACCCTTACCCTTACCCTTACCCTTACCCTTACCCTTACCCTTACCCTTACCCTTACCCTTACCCTTACCCTTACCCTTACCCTTACCCTTACCCTTATCCTTGCTTTTACCCTTAGGCTTACCCTTACCTTTACCCTTACCCTTACCCTTACCCTTACCCTTACCCTTACCCTTACCCTTGCTTTTACCCTTAAGCTTACCCTTACCCTTACCCTTACCCTTACCCTTGCCCTTACCCTTACCCTTACCCTTGCTTTTACCCTTAAGCTTACCCTTACCCTTACCCTTACCCTTACCCTTACCCTTACCCTTACCCTTACTCTTACCCTTACCCTTACCCTTACCCTTACCCTTACCTTTGCTTTTACCCTTAAGCTTACCCTTACCCTTACCCTTACCCTTAAGCTTACCCTTACCCTTACCCTTACCCTTACCCTTACCCTTACCCTTAGCCTTACCCTTACCCTTACCCTTGCTTTTACCCTTAAGCTCACCCTTACCCTTACCCTTACCCTTACCCTTACCCTTACCCTTACCCTTGCTTTTACCCTTAAGCTTACCCTTACCCTTACCCTTACCCTTACCCTTACCCTTACCCTTACCCTTACCCTTACCCTTACCCTTACCCTTACCCTTGCTTTTACCCTTAGGCTTACCCTTACCCTTACCCTTGCTTTTACCCTTAGGCTTACCCTTACCCTTACCCTTACCCTTACCCTTGCTTTTTGCGCGCATGTTCCAGGGGAACAGCGTGCTATCGTTTTGTCCAAATGTCTGTAATTTTGGATGATTGAGCCGAAAATGGTCTCAATCGACTAGGTTGGACTCACTGATGACGACTCCGGTGTCAAAATTGATTCTGTCCGGCCGGCCGGCCGGTTGGCCGGCCGTAGACACGATAACTGTCGACAGAAGCAACCTAGCAACTTGAAACTTTCAGCATAGGTTGCGCATTGGAATGCCGCGGTTAAGTTCGTTAATGGGCCAAATCGATCGAATAGTTTCGGAGTTATAGGCATTTGAAGTTTTGAAGTTATTTATTTTTTATTTCAGAAAATACCCAAGCGATTGAATTCAAACTTGGCAGTTAGGTGAGGTAAAACGACGCGCAACTTTGAGCCAAGTTTCGTCAGGATCATATTGTCAGTAAATTTAAAAAAAAAATTTTTTCGAAATTTTTTTCCAAAAAAATTTTTTTTTTCGGAAACCATTCATCATACCAAAAAACAATTATACTCACACTTTGACCTTCTCATTTCACAGCAGTGTACCAAATTTCAGTTCGATACGATCATAAGTTTTGGAGATATCGGGAAGAAATTTCAAAAAGCACTGCCGTGAAGGCAGCAACTTTTGCGCGCATGTTCAATGTGGATGACCGCTTCAGCAACGAATTTGAACGTGCGCGCGTACCAAATTTCAGTTCGATACGATCATAAGTTCTGGAGATATCGGGAAAAAATATGTCAAATTTCGATGTTTTCTTCTCGATATCGTTGATTTTTTAGGTATTACTCGAGAAATACTGATTCAGTCCTGATTAAACTTCACAGCTAGTTTTAAGATGCTGAAAGACAACTTTATGCAAAATTTCGTGATAATCGTGTTATTAGAACAATTTGAAAAAAAAAATTTCTATGATTTTCTCATCATATCATCCTCATTAAATTCTGTATGAAACTTCGAACTGTTATTTTCGATGAAGTACTGGATTTCAATTCGATCTGATCTGTATTTTTGGAAATATTGGAAAAATAAGATTTTGATTGGGTATAATTTTATTTTTCCAATATTTCGAAAAATACAGATCAGATCGAATTGAAATCCAGTAATTTATCAGAAAAAAATTTTAAAAAGCACTGCCGTGAAGGCAGCAGCTTTTGCGCGCACGTTCAAATTCGTTGCTGAAGCGGTCATCTTCATTGAACATGCGCGCAAAAGTTGCTGCGTTCAAGGCAGTGCTTTTTGAAATTTTTTTCTTAAGCTAACCCTTACCCTTACACTTACCCTTACCCTTACCCTTACCCTTACCCTTACCCTTACCCTTACCCTTATCCTTACCCTTACCCTTACCCTTACCCTTACCCTTACCCTTGCTTTTACCCTTAGGCTTACCCTTACCTTTACCCTTACCATTACCCTTATCCTTACCCTTACCCTTACCCTTACCCTTGCTTTTACCCTTAAGCTTACCCTTACCCTTACCCTTACCCTTGCCCTTACCCTTACACTTACCCTTGCTTTTACCCTTAAGCTTACCCTTACCCTTACCCTTACCCTTACCCTTACCCTTACCCTTACCCTTACCCTTACCCTTACCCTTACCCTTACCCTTACCATTGCTTTTACCCTTAAGCTTACCCTTACCCTTACCCTTACCCTTACCCTTACCCTAACCCTTACCCTTGCTTTTACCCTTAAGCTTACCCTTACCGTTACCCTTACCCTTACCCTTACCCTTGCTTTTACCCTTAGGCTTACCCTTACCCTTACCCTTACCCTTACCCTTGCTTTTACCCTTAAGCTTACCCTTACCCTTACCCTTAACCTTACCCTTACACTTAACCTTACCCTTACCCTTACCCTTACCCTTACCCTTACCCTTACCCTTACCCTTACCCTTACCCTTACCCTTACCCTTACCCTTACCCTTACCCTTACCCTTACCCTTACCCTTACCCTTACCCTTACCCTTACCCTTACCCTTACCCTTACCCTTACCCTTACCCTTACCCTTGCTTTTACCCTTAGGCTTACCCTTACCTTTACCCTTACCCTTACCCTTACCCTTACCCTTGCTTTTACCCTTAAGCTTACCCTTACCCTTACCCTTACCCTTACCCTTACCCTTACCCTTACCCTTACCCTTACCCTTACCCTTACCCTTGCTTTTACCCTTAAGCTTACCCTTACCCTTACCCTTACCCTTACCCTTACCCTTACCCTTACTCTTACCCTTACCCTTGCTTTTACCCTTAAGCTTACCCTTACCCTTACCCTAACTCTTGACCCTTAAGCTTACCCATACCCTTACCCTTACCCTTACCCTTACCCTTACCCTTACCCTTGCTTTTACCCCTAAGCTTACCCTTACCCTTACCCTTACCCTTACCCTTACCCTTGCTTTTACCCTTAGGCTTACCCTTACCTTTACCCTTACCCTTACATTTACCCTTACCCTTACCCTTGCTTTTACCCTTAAGCTTACCCTAACCCTTACCCTTACCCTTACCCTTACCCTTACCCTTACCCTTACCCTGACCCTTACCCTTGCTTTTACCCTTAAGCTTACCCTTACCCTTACCCTTACCCTTACCCTTAAGCTTACCCTTACCCTTACCCTTACCCTTACCCTTACCCTTACCCTTGCTTTTACCCTTAAGCTTACCCTTACCCTTACCCTTACCCTTACTCTTGCTTTTACCCTTAGGCTTACCCTTACCTTTACCCTTACCCTTACCCATACCCTTACCCTTACCCTTACCCTTACCCTTGCTTTTACCCTTAAGCTTACCCTTACCCTTACCCTTACCCTTACCCTTACCCTTACCCTTACCCTTACCCTTACACTTACCCTTGCTTTTACCCTTAAGCTTACCCTTACCCTTACCCTTACCCTTACCCTTACCCTTGCTTTTACCCTTAGGCTTACCCTTACCCTTACCCTTACCCTTACCCTTGCTTTTACCCTTAAGCTTACCTTTACCCTTACCCTTACCCTTACCCTTACCCTTACCCTTACCCAAACCCTTACCCTTACCCTTACCCTTACCCTTACCCTTACCCTTACCCTTACCCTTACCCTTACCCTTACCCTTACCCTTACCCTTGCTTTTACCCTTAGGCTTACCCTTACCTTTACCCTTACCCTTACCCTTACCCTTACCCTTACCCTTACCCTTACCCTTACCCTTGCTTTTACCCTTAAGCTTACCCTTACCCTTACCCTTACCCTTACCCTTCCCCTTACCCTTACCCTTACCCTTGCTTTTACCCTTAAGCTTACCCTTACCCTTACCCTTACCCTTACCCTTACCCTTACCCTTACCCTTACCTTTGCTTTTACCCTTAAGCTTACCCTTACCCTTACCCTTACCCTTACCCTTAAGCTTACCCTTACCCTTACCCTTACCCTTACCCTTACCCTTACCCTTACCCTTACCCTTACCCTTGCTTTTACCCTTAAGCTTACCCTTACCCTTACCCTTACCCTTACCCTTACCCTTACCCTTACCCTTACCCTTGCTTTTACCCTTAAGCTTACCCTTACCCTTACCCTTACCCTTACCCTTACCCTTACCCTTGCTTTTACCCTTAGGCTTACCCTTACCCTTACCCTCACCCTTACCCTTACCCTTGCTTTTACCCTTAGGCTTACCCTTACCCTTACCCTTACCCTTACCCTTGCTTTTTTTCTTAAGCTTACCCTTACCCTTACCCTTACCCTTACCCTTACCCTTACCCTTACCCCTACCCTTACCCTTACCCTTACCCTTACCCTTGCTTTTACCCTTAGGCTTACCCTTACCTTTACCCTTACCATTACCCTTACCCTTACCCTTACCCTTACCCTTACCCTTACCCTTACCCTTGCTTTTACCCTTAAGCTTACCCTTACCCTTACCCTTACCCTTACCCTTACCCTTACCCTTGCTTTTACCCTTAAGCTTACCCTTACCCTTACCCTTACCCTTACCCTTACCCTTACCCTTACCCTTACCCTAACCCTTACCCTTACCCTTACCCTTACCCTTACCCTTGCTTTTACCCTTAAGCTTACCCTTACCCTTACCCTTACCCTTACCCTTACCCTTACCCTTACCCTTACCCTTACCCTTACCCTTACCCTTACCCTTACCCCTACCCTTACCCTTACCCTTACCCTTACCCTTGCTTTTACCCTTAAGCTTACCCTTACCGTTAACCTTACCCTTACCCTTACCCTTGCTTTTACCCTTAGGCTTACCCTTACCCTTACCCTTACACTTACCCTTGCTTTTACCCTTAAGCTTACCCTTACCCTTACCCTTACCCTTACCCTTACACTTACCCTTACCCTTACCCTTACCCTTACCCTTACCCTTACCCTTACCCTTACCCTTACCCTTACCCTTACCCTTACCCTTACCCTTGCTTTTACCCTTAGGCTTACCCTTACCTTTACCCTTACCCTTACCCTTACCCTTACCCTTACCCTTACCCTTGCTTTTACCCTTAAGCTTACCCTTACCCTTACCCTTACCCTTACCCTTACCCTTACCCTTGCTTTTACCCTTAAGCTTGCCCTTACCCTTACCCTTACCCTTACCCTTACCCTTACCCTTGCTTTTACCCTTAAGCTTACCCTTACCCTTACCCTTACCCTTAAGCTTAACCTTACCCTTACCCTTACCCTTACCCTTACCCTTACCCTTACCCTTACCCTTACCCTTGCTTTTACCCTTAAGCTTACCCTTACCCTTACCCTTACCCTTACCCTTACCCTTACCCTTACCCTTACCCTTACCCTTACCCTTACCCTTACCCTTACCCTTACCCTTGCTTTTACCCTTAAGCTTACCCTTACCCTTACCCTTACCCTTACCCTTACCCTTGCTTTTACCCTTAGGCTTACCCTTACCCTTACCCTTACCCTTACCCTTGCTTTTACCCTTAAGCTTACCCTTACCCTTACCCTTACCCTTACCCTTACCCTTACCCAAACCCTTACCCTTACCCTTACCCTTACCCTTACCCTTACCCTTACCCTTACCCTTACCCTTACCCTTACCCTTACCCTTACCCTTACCCTTACCCTTACCCTTGCTTTTACCCTTAGGCTTACCCTTACCTTTACCCTTACCCTTACCCTTACCATTACCCTTACCCTTACCCTTACCCTTACCCTTGCTTTTACCCTTAAGCTTACCCTTACCCTTACCCTTACCCTTACCCTTCCCCTTACCCTTACCCTTACCCTTGCTTTTACCCTTAAGCTTACCCTTACCCTTACCCTTACCCTTACCCTTACCCTTACCCTTACCCTTACCCTTACCCTTACCTTTGCTTTTACCCTTAAGCTTACCCTTACCCTTACCCTTACCCTTACCCTTAAGCTTACCCTTACCCTTACCCTTACCCTTACCCTTACCCTTACCCTTACCCTTACCCTTGCTTTTACCCTTAAGCTTACCCTTACCCTTACCCTTACCCTTACCCTTACCCTTACCCTTACCCTTGCTTTTACCCTTAAGCTTACCCTTACCCTTACCCTTACCCTTACCCTTACCCTTACCCTTGCTTTTACCCTTAGGCTTACCCTTACCCTTACCCTTACCCTTACCCTTACCCTTGCTTTTACCCTTAGGCTTACTCTTACCCTTACCCTTACCCTTACCCTTGCTTTTTTTCTTAAGCTTACCCTTACCCTTACCCTTACCCTTACCCTTACCCTTACCCTTACCCCTACCCTTACCCTTACCCTTACCCTTACCCTTGCTTTTACCCTTAGGCTTACCCTTACCTTTACCCTTACCATTACCCTTACCCTTACCCTTACCCTTACCCTTACCCTTACCCTTACCCTTACCCTTGCTTTTACCCTTAAGCTTACCCTTACCCTTACCCTTACCCTTACCCTTACCCTTACCCTTGCTTTTACCCTTAAGCTTACCCTTACCCTTACCCTTACCCTTACCCTTACCCTTACCCTTACCCTAACCCTTACCCTTACCCTTACCCTTACACTTACCCTTGCTTTTACCCTTAAGCTTACCCTTACCCTTACCCTTAACCTTACCCTTACCCTTACCCTTACCCTTACCCTTACCCTTACCCTTACCCTTACCCTTACCCCTACCCTTACCCTTACCCTTACCCTTACCCTTGCTTTTACCCTTAAGCTTACCCTTACCGTTAACCTTACCCTTACCCTTACCCTTGCTTTTACCCTTAGGCTTACCCTTACCCTTACCCTCACCCTTACACTTACCCTTGCTTTTACCCTTAAGCTTACCCTTACCCTTACCCTTACCCTTACCCTTACACTTACCCTTACCCTTACCCTTACCCTTACCCTTACCCTTACCCTTACCCTTACCCTTACCCTTACCCTTACCCTTACCCTTACCCTTGCTTTTACCCTTAGGCTTACCCTTACCTTTACCCTTACCCTTACCCTTACCCTTACCCTTACCCTTACCCTTGCTTTTACCCTTAAGCTTACCCTTACCCTTACCCTTACCCTTACCCTTACCCTTACCCTTGCTTTTACCCTTAAGCTTGCCCTTACCCTTACCCTTACCCTTACCCTTACCCTTACCCTTACCCTTGCTTTTACCCTTAAGCTTACCCTTACACTTACCCTTACCCTTACCCTTAAGCTTACCCTTACCCTTACCCTTACCCTTACCCTTACCCTTACCCTTACCCTTACCCTTACCCTTACCCTTGCTTTTACCCTTAAGCTTACCCTTACCCTTACCCTTACCTTTGCTTTTACCCTTATGCTTACCCTTACCTTTACCCTCACCCTTACCCTTACCCTTACCCTTACCCTTACCCTCACCCTTACCCTTACCCTTACCCTTACCCTTACCCTTACCCTTGCTTTTACCCTTAAGCTTACCCTTACCCTTACCCTTACCCTTACCCTTACCCTTACCCTTACCCTTACCCTTACCCTTACCCTTACCCTTACCCTTACCCTTACCCTTGCTTTTACCCTTAAGCTTACCCTTACCCTTACCCTTACCCTTACCCTTACCCTTGCTTTTACCCTTAGGCTTACCCTTACCCTTACCCTTACACTTACCCTTGCTTTTACCCTTGAGCTTACCCTTACCCTTACCCTTACCCTTACCCTTACCCTTACCCTTACCCTTACCCTTACCGTTACCCTTACCCTTACCCTTACCCTTACCCTTACCCTTACCCTTACCCTTACCCTTGCTTTTACCCTTAGGCTTACCCTTACCTTTACCCTTACCCTTACCCTTACCCTTACCCTTACCCTTACCCTTGCTTTTACCCTTAAGCTTACCCTTACCCTTACCCTTACCCTTACCCTTACCCTTACCCTTACCCTTACCCTTACCCTTGCTTTTACCCTTAAGCTTACCCTTACCCTTACCCTTACCCTTACCCTTACCCTTGCTTTTACCCTTAGGCTTACCCTTACCCTTACCCTTACCCTTACCCTTGCTTTTACCCTTAAGCTTACCCTTACCCTTACCTTACCCTTACCCTTACCCTTACCCTTACCCTTACCCTTACCCTTACCCTTACCCTTACCCTTACCCTTACCCTTACCTTTACCCTTACCCTTACCCTTACCCTTGCTTTCACCCTTAGGCTTACCCTCACCTTTACCCTTACCCTTACCCTCACCCTTACCCTTACCCTTACCCTTACCCTTGCTTTTACCCTTAAGCTTACCCTTACCCTTACCCTTACCCTTACCCTTGCTTTTACCCTTAAGCTTACCCTTACCCTTACCCTTACCCTTACCCTTACCCTTACCCTTACCCTTACCCTTACCCTTACCCTTACCCTTGCTTTTACCCTTAGGCTTACCCTAACCTTTACCCTTACCCTTACCCTTACCCTTACCCTCACCCTTACCCTTACCCTTGCTTTTACCCTTAAGCTAACCCTTACCCTTACCCTTACCCTTACCCTTACCCTTACCCTTACCCTTACCCTTACCCTTACCCTTACCCTTACCCTTACCCTTACCCTTACCCTTACCCTTATTCTTACTCTCACCCTTACCCTTACCCTTGCTTTTACCCTTAGGCTTACCCTTACCTTTACCCTTACCCTTACCCTTACCCTTACCCTTATTCTTACTCTTACCCTTACCCTTACCCTTACCCTTACCCTTACCCTTACCCTTACCCTTACCCTTACCCTTACCCTTACCCTTGCTTTTACCCTTAAGCTTACCCTTACCCTTACCCTTACCCTTACCCTTACCCTTACCCTTACCCTAACCCTTACCCTTACCCTTACCCTTACACTTACCCTTGCTTTTACCCTTAAGCTTACCCTTACCCTTACCCTTAACCTTACCCTTACCCTTACCCTTACCCTTACCCTTACCCTTACCCTTACCCTTACCCTTACCCCTACCCTTACCCTTACCCTTACCCTTACCCTTGCTTTTACCCTTAAGCTTACCCTTACCGTTAACCTTACCCTTACCCTTACCCTTGCTTTTACCCTTAGGCTTACCCTTACCCTTACCCTTACACTTACCCTTGCTTTTACCCTTAAGCTTACCCTTACCCTTACCCTTACCCTTACCCTTACACTTACCCTTACCCTTACCCTTACCCTTACCCTTACCTTACCCTTACCCTTACTCTACCCTTACCCTTACCCTTACCCTTACCCTTACCCTTACCCTTGCTTTTACCCTTAGGCTTACCCTTACCTTTACCCTTACCCTTACCCTTACCCTTACCCTTACCCTTACCCTTGCTTTTACCCTTAAGCTTACCCTTACCCTTACCCTTACCCTTACCCTTACCCTTACCCTTGCTTTCACCCTTAAGCTTGCCCTTACCCTTACCCTTACCCTTACCCTTACCCTTACCCTTACCCTTGCTTTTACCCTTAAGCTTACCCTTACACTTACCCTTACCCTTACCCTTAAGCTTACCCTTACCCTTACCCTTACCCTTACCCTTACCCTTACCCTTACCCTTACCCTTACCCTTACCCTTGCTTTTACCCTTATGCTTACCCTTACCTTTACCCTCACCCTTACCCTTACCCTTACCCTTACCCTTACCCTCACCCTTACCCTTACCCTTACCCTTACCCTTACCCTTACCCTTGCTTTTACCCTTAAGCTTACCCTTACCCTTACCCTTACCCTTACCCTTACCCTTACCCTTACCCTTACCCTTACCCTTACCCTTACCCTTACCCTTACCCTTACCCTTGCTTTTACCCTTAAGCTTACCCTTACCCTTACCCTTACCCTTACCCTTACCCTTGCTTTTACCCTTAGGCTTACCCTTACCCTTACCCTTACACTTACCCTTGCTTTTACCCTTGAGCTTACCCTTACCCTTACCCTTACCCTTACCCTTACCCTTACCCTTACCCTTACCCTTACCGTTACCCTTACCCTTACCCTTACCCTTACCCTTACCCTTACCCTTACCCTTGCTTTTACCCTTAGGCTTACCCTTACCTTTACCCTTACCCTTACCCTTACCCTTACCCTTACCCTTGCTTTTACCCTTAAGCTTACCCTTACCCTTACCCTTACCCTTACCCTTACCCTTACCCTTACCCTTACCCTTACCCTTGCTTTTACCCTTAAGCTTACCCTTACCCTTACCCTTACCCTTACCCTTACCCTTGCTTTTACCCTTAGGCTTACCCTTACCCTTACCCTTACCCTTACCCTTGCTTTTACCCTTAAGCTTACCCTTACCCTTACCTTACCCTTACCCTTACCCTTACCCTTACCCTTACCCTTACCCTTACCCTTACCCTTACCCTTACCCTTACCTTTACCCTTACCCTTACCCTTACCCTTGCTTTCACCCTTAGGCTTACCCTCACCTTTACCCTTACCCTTACCCTCACCCTTACCCTTACCCTTACCCTTACCCTTGCTTTTACCCTTAAGCTTACCCTTACCCTTACCCTTACCCTTACCCTTGCTTTTACCCTTAAGCTTACCCTTACCCTTACCCTTACCCTTACCCTTACCCTTACCCTTACCCTTACCCTTACCCTTACCCTTGCTTTTACCCTTAGGCTTACCCTAACCTTTACCCTTACCCTTACCCTTACCCTTACCCTCACCCTTACCCTTACCCTTGCTTTTACCCTTAAGCTAACCCTTACCCTTACCCTTACCCTTACCCTTACCCTTACCCTTACCCTTACCCTTACCCTTACCCTTACCCTTACCCTTACCCTTACCCTTACCCTTACCCTTACCCTTACCCTTATTCTTACTCTCACCCTTACCCTTACCCTTGCTTTTACCCTTAGGCTTACCCTTACCTTTACCCTTACCCTTACCCTTACCCTTACCCTTATTCTTACTCTTACCCTTACCCTTACCCTTACCCTTACCCTTACCCTTACCCTTACCCTTACCCTTACCCTTACCCTTGCTTTTACCCTTAAGCTTACCCTTACCCTTACCCTTACCCTTACCCTTACCCTTTTCCTTACCCTTACCCTTACCCTTACCCTTACCCTTACCCTTACCCTTACCCTTACCCTTGCTTTTACCCTTAGGCTTACCCTTACCCTTACCCTTACCCTTACCCTTATTCTTACTCTTACCCTTACCCTTACCCTTGCTTTTACCCTTAAGCTTACCCTTACCCTTACCCTTACCCTTACCCTTACCCTTACTCTTACCCTTGCTTTTACCCTTAAGCTTACCCTTACCCTTACCCTTACCCTTACTCTTACCCTTACCCTTACCCTTACCCTTGATTTTACCCTTAAGCTTACCCTTACCCTTACCCTTACCCTAACCCTTAAGCTTACCCTTACCCTTACCTTTACCCTTTCCCTTACCCTTACCCTTACCCTTACCCTTACCCTTGCTTTTACCCTTAAGCTTACCCTTACCCTTACCCTTACCCTTACCCTTACCCATACCCTTACCCTTACCCTTGCTTTTACCCTTAAGCTTACCCTTACCCTTACCCTTACCCTTACCCTTACCCTTACCCTTACCCATACCCTTACCCTTACCCTTACCCTTACCCTTATCCTTGCTTTTACCCTTAGGCTTACCGTTACCTTTACCCTTACCTTTACCCTTACCCTTACCCTTACCCTTACCCTTACCCTTACCCTTGCTTTTACCCTTAAGCTTACCCTTACTCTTACCCTTACTCTTACCCTTACCCTTACCCTTACCCTTACCCTAGGGTAAGGGTAAGGGTAAGGGTAAGCTTAAGGGTAAAAGCAAGGGTAAGGGTAAGGGTAAGGGTAAGGATAAGGGTAATGGTAAGGGTAAAGGTAAGGGTAAGCCTAAGGGTAAAAGCAAGGGTAAGGGTAAGGGTAAGGGTAAGGGTAAGGGTAAGGGTAAGGGTAAGGGTAAGGGTAAGGGTAAGGGTAAGGGTAAGGGTAAGGGTAAGGGTAAGGGTAAGGGTAAGGGTAAGGGTAAGGGTAAGGGTTAGGGTAAGGGTAAGGGTAAGCTTAAGAAAAAAATTTCAAAAAGCACTGCCTTGAACGCAGCAACTTTTGCGCGCATGTTCAATGAAGATGACCGCTTCAGCAACGAATTTGAACGTGCGCGCAAAAGCTGCTGCCTTCACGGCAGTGCTTTTTAAAATTTTTTTCTGATAAATTACTGGATTTCAATTCGATCTGATCTGTATTTTTGGAAATATTGGAAAAATAAAATTATACCCAATCAAAATCTTATTTTTCCAATATTTCCAAAAATACAGATCAGATAATTGAAATCCAGTACTTCATCGAAAATAACAGTTCGAAGTTTCATACAGAATTTAATGAGGATGATATGATGAGAAAATCATATAAATTTTTTTTTCAAATTGTTCTAATTACCCGATTATTACGAAATTTCGCATAAAGTTGTCTTTCGGCGTCTTAAAACTAGCTGTGAAGTTTAATCAGGCTTGAATCAGTATTTCTCGAGTTATACCGAAAAAATCAACGATATCGAGAAGAAAACCTCGAAATTTGACATATTTTTTCCCGATATCTCCAAAACTTATGATCGTATCGAACTGAAATTTGGTGCATTGCTGTGAAATTATAAGGTCAAAGCGTGAGTATAATTTTTCTTGGATATGATAAATGGTTTCCGAAAAAAAAATTTTTTTGGAAAAAAATTTCGAAAAAAATTTTTTTTAAAAATAACCAACAATATAATCCTGACGAAATTTGGCTCAAAGTTGCGCGTCGTTGTACTTCACCTAACCGCCAAGTTTGAATCCAATCGCTCATGTAGTTTCTGAAATAAAAAATAAATAACTTCAAAACTTCAAATGCCTATAACTCCGAAACTATTCGATCGATTTGGCCCATTAACGAACTCAACCGCGGCATTCCAATGCGCGACCTACCCTGAAAGTTTCAAGTTGCTAGCTCACTTCGTTCGACAGTTATCGTGTCTACGGCCGGCCAACCGGCCGGCCGGCCGGCCTGACAGAATCGATTTTGACACCGGATTCGTCATCAGTAAGTCCAACCTAGTCGATTGAGACCATTTTCGGCTCAATCATCCAAAATTACAGACATTTGATCAAAACGATAGCACGCTGTTCCCCTAGAACATGCGCGCAAAAACAATTATACTCACACTTTGACCTTCTCATTTCACAGCAGTGTACCAAATTTCAGTTCGATACGATCATAAGTTTTGGAGATATCGGGAAAAAATATGTCAAATTTCTTCTCGATATCGTTGATTTTTTCGGTATAACTCGAGAAATATTGATTCAGTCCTGATTAAACTTCACAGCTAGTTTTAAGATGCTGAAAGACAACTTTATGCAAAATTTCGTGATAATCATGTTATTAGAACAATTTGAAAAAAAAAATTTCTATGATTTTCTCATCATATCATCCTCATTAAATTCTGTATGAAACTTCGAACTGTTATTTTCGATGAAGTACTGGATTTCAATTCGATCTGATCTGTATTTTTGGAAATATTGGAAAAATAAGATTTTGATTGGGTATAATTTTATTTTTCCAATATTTCCAAAAATACAGATCAGATCGAATTGAAATCCAGTAATTTATCAGAAAAAAATTTTAAAAAGCACTGCCGTGAAGGCAGCAGCTTTTGCGCGCACGTTCAAATTCGTTGCTGAAGCGGTCATCTTCATTGAACATGCGCGCAAAAGTTGCTGCGTTCAAGGCAGTGCTTTTTGAAATTTTTTTCTTAAGCTTACCCTTACCCTTACCCTAACCCTTACCCTTACCCTTACCCTTACCCTTACCCTTACCCTTACCCTTACCCTTACCCTTACCCTTACCCTTACCCTTACCCTTACCCTTACCCTTACCCTTACCCTTACCCTTGCTTTTACCCTTAGGCTTACCCTTACCTTTACCCTTACCATTACCCTTATCCTTACCCTTACCCTTACCCTTACCCTTGCTTTTACCCTTAAGCTTACCCTTACCCTTACCCTTACCCTTACCCTTACACTTACCCTTGCTTTTACCCTTAAGCTTACCCTTACCCTTACCCTTACCCTTACCCTTACCCTTACCCTTACCCTTACCCTTACCCTTACCCTTACCCTTACCCTTACCCTTACCCTTACCCTTACCCTTACCCTTACCCTTGCTTTTACCCTTAAGCTTACCCTTACCCTTACCCTTACCCTTACCCTTACCCTTACCTTTACCCTTACCCTTACCCTTACATTTACCCTTACCCTTACCCTTGCTTTTACCCTTAAGCTTACCCTTACCGTTACCCTTACCCTTACCCTTACCCTTGCTTTTACCCTTAGGCTTACCCTTACCCTTACCCTTACCCTTACCCTTGCTTTTACCCTTAAGCTTACCCTTACCCTTACCCTTAACCTTACCCTTACACTTAACCTTACCCTTACCCTTACCCTTACCCTTACCCTTACCCTTACCCTTACCCTTACCCTTACCCTTACCCTTACCCTTACCCTTACCCTTACCCTTACCCTTACCCTTACCCTTACCCTTGCTTTTACCCTTAGGCTTACCCTTACCTTTACCCTTACCCTTACCCTTACCCTTACCCTTGCTTTTACCCTTAAGCTTACCCTTACCCTTACCCTTACCCTTACGCTTACCCTTACCCTTACCCTTACCCTTACCCTTACCCTTACCCTTACCCTTACCCTTACCCTTACCCTTACCCTTACCCTTACCCTTGCTTTTACCCTTAAGCTTACCCTTACCCTTACCCTTACCCTTACCCTTAAGCTTACCCTTACCCTTACCCTTACCCTTACCCTTACCCTTACCCTTGCTTTTACCCTTAGCCTGGCCGTCCACTGGAAGCGATTTGGGGCTTTTATGAGCTACGCGTTTTACGAGCGCCGAGGAGCTTTTACGACCGAAGCGGTTTCAGGCTTCGGGGTCGTCCACTGGCAGATAGTTCGCGAGGTTTCGGTTCGTTCTTGTTCTTGCGTAGCAGAGGATTTTTACTTCAGATTTCCTTGTTCATTGAAGGAATTGTGATACGGAATGGATTTAGAATCAATAATTCATTTCAAGGATAAATCTCACTTGATCAGGCATATGTTAGCTAAGGAATGGGGAAAATTTTTGAGCTACGGTAGATTCAAACTTAGAAAAAATGAAATTATCGGAAAAAATTCACCATCTTGATAATGAATGATTATTATCGTATACTCATTTATAATACTCTGGAATGGAAGTTGAAGTGTGAATGTTGATGACCTGGTTACTTCGATGAGTACAAACGATGTGAAACTTCGAAATTATGGCTGATTTGAATTTTATCTGTGAAAGTCACCTTCAGAAGAGAAATATGTTATTAATGTATCTAGAACGTGATTTCAAAACTTTAAAAACTGCTAACATCGAAAGAAATGATGGTGACACAGATATTCAGAAATTCTTAAAATTTTGCAGAAGTGAATGCGCATTTTAGAAAACAGGTCACTAGTAAAAATCCGTAGCGTTTTATAAAGAAAAAACTATGTTTATTTTGTGATCGAAAAGATCGTTCCGCATATGAGATTGATTGAAACGTAGTTGAATCATAACAGTACGTTTGGGCCAAAAACACTTGAGCATATAGAAAAATGTTCGGAATAAAATTGGTCGGAGACTAAGAAAACAAATTGATAATAGATATTGAGATAATAAGAGCTATAAAACCCGAGATAATGGCGAAACACGCTGGATTGATTATATTTGGAATGCTATACAGCCGATTATTGCCAAATAGTCCAACTTCAGATAGGCTACTATACACCTACAGAACTTCTGGATGTGAGTTTTATGTAAGAAAAACGACAACATTCATTAACCTTTCAATCTGATCCATCTAAAATTCACCAACAATAAACAACGAGCTTCAACAAATATTCCGTTCACAAACCATACATTCCACTTTCCGACGGATAGCTCCTCTTTTCGAGCGTATAGAGGCGGCAGATCCGAAGTGATCGGGATACGATTGCGCCGCTCGAATCCTCTCGAAATCAACCGTATGAACTCGCTGCCAGTCGACGAGGGTACCTAGAATTCCATTCATTTGGATCTGTCGCGCAAATTCGTTCGTTTACGCTCCTATCGCGCCTCTCGAAATCGCTTGCAGTGGACGACCAGCCTTAAGCTTACCCTTACCCTTACCCTTACCCTTACCCTTGCTTGTACCCTTAGGCTTACCCTTACCTTTACCCTTACCCTTACCCTTACCCTTACCCTTACCCTTACCCTTACCCTTACCCTTGCTTTTACCCTTAAGCTTACCCTTTCCCTTACCCTTACCCTTACCCTCACCCTTACCCTTACCCTTACCCTTGCTTTTACCCTTAAGCTCACCCTTACCCTTACCCTTACCCTTACCCTTGCTTTTACGCTTAGGCTTACCCTTACCCTTACCCTTACCCTTACCCTTGCTTTTACCCTTAAGCTTACCCTTACCCTTACCCTTACCCTTACCCTTACCCTTACCCTTACCCTTACCCTTACCCTTACCCTTACCCTTACCCTTACCCTTACCCTTACCCTTACCCTTACCCTTACCCTTACCCTTACCCTTACCCTTGCTTTTACCCTTAGGCTTACCCTTACCTTTACCCTTACCCTTACCCTTACCCTTACCCTTACCCTTACCCTTACCCTTACCCTTGCTTTTACCCTTAAGCTTACCCTTACCCTTACCCTTACCCTTACCCTTACCCTTGCTTTTACCCTTAGGCTTACCCTTACCCTTACCCTTACCCTTACCCTTGCTTTTACCCTTAAGCTTACCCTTACCCTTACCCTTACCCTTACCCTTACCCTTACCCTTACCCTTACCCTTACCCTTACCCTTACCCTTACCCTTACACTTACCCTTACCCTTACCCTTACCCTTACCCTTTCCCTTACCCTTACCCTTACCCTTACCCTCACCCTTACCCTTGCTTTTACCCTTAGGCTTACCCTTACCTTTACCCTTACCCTTACCCTTACCCTTACCCTTACCCTTACCCTTACCCTTACCCTAACCCTTACCCTTGCTTTTACCCTTAAGCTTACCCTTACCCTTACCCTTACACTTACCCTTACCCTTACCCTTACCCTTACCCTTACCCTTGCTTTTACCCTTAAGCTTACCCTTACCCTTACCCTTACCCTTACCCTTACCCTTACCCTTACCCTTACCCTTACCCTTACCTTTGCTTTTACCCTTAAGCTTACCCTTACCCTTACCCTTACCCTTAAGCTTACCCTTACCCTTACCCTTACCCTTACCCTTACCCTTACCCTTACCCTTACCCTTACCCTTACCCTTACCCTTGCTTTTACCCTTAAGCTTACCCTTACCCTTACCCTTACCCTTACCCTTACCCTTGCTTTTACCCTTAAGCTTACCCTTACCCTTACCCTTACCCTTACCCTTACCCTTGCTTTTACCCTTAGGCTTACCCTTACCCTTACCCTTACCCTTACCCTTACCCTTGCTTTTACCCTTAGGCTTAAGCTTACCCTTACCCTCACCCTTACCCTTGCTTTTTTTCTTAAGCTTACCCTTACCCTTACCCTTACCCTTTCCCTTATCCCTACCCTTACCTTTACCCTTACCCTTACCCTTGCTTTTACCCTTAGGCTTACCCTTACCTTTACCCTTCCAATTACCCTTACCCTTACCCTTACCCTTACCCTTACCCTTGCTTTTACCCTTAAGCTTACCCTTACCCTTACCCTTACCCTTACCCTTACCCTTACCCTTACCCTTACCCTTACCCTTACCCTTACCCTTACCCTTGCTTTTACCCTTAAGCTTACCCTTACCCTTACCCTTACCCTTACCCTTACCCTTAACCTTACCCTAACCCTTACCCTTACCCTTACCCTTACCCTTACCCTTGCTTTTACCCTTAAGCTTACCCTTACCCTTACCCTTACCCTTACCCTTACCCTTACCCTTACCCTTACCCTTACCCTTACCCTTACCCTTACCCTTACCCTTACCCTTACCCTTACCCTTGCTTTTACCCTTAAGCTTACCCTTACCGTTAACCTTACCCTTACCCTTACCCTTGCTTTTACCCTTAGGCTTACCCTTCCCTTACCCTTACAATTACCCTTGCTTTTACCCTTAAGCTTACCCTTACCCTTACCCTTACCCTTACCCTTACACTTACCCTTACCCTTACCCTTACCCTTACCCTTACCCTTACCCTTACCCTTACCCTTACCCTTACCCTTACCCTTACCCTTGCTTTTACCCTTAGGCTTACCCTTACCTTTACCCTTACCCTTACCCTTACCCTTACCCTTACCCTTGCTTTTACCCTTAAGCTTACGCTTACCCTTACCCTTACCCTTACCCTTACCCTTACCCTTACCCTTGCTTTTACCCTTAAGCTTACCCTTACCCTTACCCTTACCCTTACCCTTACCCTTAACCTTGCTTTTACCCTTAAGCTTACCCTTACCCTTACCCTTACCCTTACCCTTAAGCTTACCCTTACCCTTACCCTTACCCTTACCCTTACCCTTACCCTTACCCTTACCCTTGCTTTTACCCTTAAGCTTACCCTTACCCTTACCCTTACCCTTACCCTTACCCTTGCTTTTACCCTTAGGCTTACCCTTACCTTTACCCTTACCCTTACCCTTACCCTTACCCTTACCCTTACCCTTACCCTTGCTTTTTCCCTTAAGCTTACCCTTACCCTTACCCTTACCCTTACCCTTACCCTTACCCTTTCCCTTACCCTTACCTTACCCTTGCTTTTACCCTTAAGCTTACCCTTACCCTTACCCTTACCCTTGCTTTTACCCTTAGGCTTACCCTTACCCTTACCCTTACCCTTACCCTTGCTTTTACCCTTAAGCTTACCCCTACCCTTACCCTTACCCTTACCCTTACCCTCACCCTTACCCTTACCCTTACCCTTACCCTTACCCTTACCCTTACCCTTACTCTTACCCTTACCCTTGCTTTAACCCTTAGGCTTACCCTTACCTTTACCCTTACCCTTACCCTTACCCTTACCCTTACCCTTACCCTTACCCTTGCTTTTACCCTTAAGCTTACCCTTACCCTTACCCTTACCCTTACCCTTACCCTTACCCTTACCCTTACCCTTACCCTTACCTTTACCCTTGCTTTTACCCTTAAGCTTACCCTTACCCTTACCCTTACCCTTACCCTTACCCTTACCCTAACCCTTACCCTTACCCTTACCCTTACCCTTACCCTTTTCCTTACCCTTACCCTTGCTTGTACCCTTAGGCTTACCCTTACCTTTACCCTTACCCTTACCCTTACCCTTACCCTTACCCTTACCCTTACCCTTGCTTTTACCCTTAAGCTTACCCTTACCCTTACCCTTACCCTTACCCTTACCCTTACCCTTACCTTTGCTTTTACCCTTAAGCTTACCCTTACCCTTACCCTTACCCTTACCCTTAAGCTTACCCTTACCCTTACCCTTACCCTTACCCTTACCCTTACCCTAACCTTTGCTTTTACCCTTAGGCTTACCCTTACCCTTACCCTTACCCTTACCCTTGCTTTTACCCTTAAGCTTACCCTTACCCTTACCCTTACCCTTACCCTTACCCTTACCCTTACCCTTACCCTTACCCTTACCCTTACCCTTACCCTTACACTTACCCTTACCCTTACCCTTACCCTTACCCTTACCCTTACCCTTACCCTTACCCTTACCCTTACCCTTACCCTTACCCTTACCCTTACCCTTACCCTTACCCTTACCCTTACCCTTACCCTTACCCTTACCCTTACCCTTACCCTTACCCTTACCCTTACCCTTACCCTTACCCTTACCCTTACCCTTACCCTTACCCTTACCCTTACCCTTACCCTTACCCTTACCCTTACCCTTACCCTTACCCTTGCTTTTACCCTTAGGCTTACCCTTACCTTTACCCTTACCCTTACCCTTACCCTTACCCTTACCCTTACCCTTACCCTTACCCTTACCCTTGCTTTTACCCTTAAGCTTACCCTTACCCTTACCCTTACCCTTACCCTTACCCTTACCCTTACCCTTACCCTTACCCTTGCTTTTACCCTTAAGCTTACCCTTACCCTTACCCTCACCCTTACCCTTACCCTTACCCTTACCCTTACCTTTGCTTTTACCCTTAAGCTTACCCTTACCCTTACCCTTACCCTTACCCTTAAGCTTACCCTTACCCTTACCCTTACCCTTACCCTTGCTTTTACCCTTAAGCTTACCCTTACCCTTACCCTTACCCTTACCCTTACCCTTACCCTTGCTTTTACCCTTAAGCTTACCCTTACCCTTACCCTTACCCTTACCCTTACCCTCACCCTTACCCTTACCCTTACCCTTGCTTTTACCCTTAGGCTTACCCTTACCCTTACCCTTACCCTTACCCTTGCTTTTACCCTTAGGCTTACCCTTACCCTTACCCTTACCCTTACCCTTGCTTTTACCCTTAAGCTTACCCTTACCCTTACCCTTACACTTACCCTTACCCTTACCCTTACCCTTACCCTTACCCTTGCTTTTACCCTTAAGCTTACCCTTACCCTTACCCTTACCCTTACCCTTACCCTTACCCTTACCCTTACCCTTACCCTTACCTTTGCTTTTACCCTTAAGCTTACCCTTACCCTTACCCTTACCCTTAAGCTTACCCTTACCCTTACCCTTACCCTTACCCTTACCCTTACCCTTACCCTTACCCTTACCCTTACCCTTACCCTTGCTTTTACCCTTAAGCTTACCCTTACCCTTACCCTTACCCTTACCCTTACCCTTGCTTTTACCCTTAAGCTTACCCTTACCCTTACCCTTACCCTTACCCTTACCCTTGCTTTTACCCTTAGGCTTACCCTTACCCTTACCCTTACCCTTACCCTTACCCTTGCTTTTACCCTTAGGCTTAAGCTTACCCTTACCCTCACCCTTACCCTTGCTTTTTTTCTTAAGCTTACCCTTACCCTTACCCTTACCCTTTCCCTTATCCCTACCCTTACCCTTACCCTTACCCTTACCCTTGCTTTTACCCTTAGGCTTACCCTTACCTTAACCCTTTCCATTACCCTTACCCTTACCCTTACCCTTACCCTTACCCTTACCCTTGCTTTTACCCTTAAGCTTACCCTTACCCTTACCCTTACCCTTACCCTTACCCTTACCCTTACCCTTACCCTTACCCTTACCCTTACCCTTGCTTTTACCCTTAAGCTTACCCTTACCCTTACCCTTACCCTTATCCTTACCCTTAACCTTACCCTAACCCTTACCCTTACCCTTACCCTTACCCTTACCCTTGCTTTTACCCTTAAGCTTACCCTTACCCTTACCATTACCCTTACCCTTACCCTTACCCTTACCCTTACCCTTACCCTTACCCTTACCCTTACCCTTACCCTTACCCTTGCTTTTACCCTTAAGCTTACCCTTACCGTTAACCTTACCCTTACCCTTACCCTTGCTTTTACCCTTAGGCTTACCCTTCCCTTACCCTTACAATTACCCTTGCTTTTACCCTTAAGCTTACCCTTACCCTTACCCTTACCCTTACCCTTACACTTACCCTTACCCTTACCCTTACCCTTACCCTTACCCTTACCCTTACCAGTACCCTTACCCTTACCCTTACCCTTACCCTTGCTTTTACCCTTAGGCTTACCCTTACCTTTACCCTTACCCTTACCCTTACCCTTACCCTTACCCTTGCTTTTACCCTTAAGCTTACGCTTACCCTTACCCTTACCCTTACCCTTACCCTTACCCTTACCCTTGCTTTTACCCTTAAGCTTACCCTTACCCTTACCCTTACCCTTACCCTTACCCTTAACCTTGCTTTTACCCTTAAGCTTACCCTTACCCTTACCCTTACCCTTACCCTTAAGCTTACCCTTACCCTTACCCTTACCCTTACCCTTACCCTTACCCTTACCCTTACCCTTGCTTTTACCCTTAAGCTTACCCTTACCCTTACCCTTACCCTTACCCTTACCCTTGCTTTTACCCTTAGGCTTACCCTTACCTTTACCCTTACCCTTACCCTTACCCTTACCCTTACCCTTACCCTTACCCTTGCTTTTACCCTTAAGCTTACCCTTACCCTTACCCTTACCCTTACCCTTACCCTTACCCTTTCCCTTACCCTTACCTTACCCTTGCTTTTACCCTTAAGCTTACCCTTACCCTTACCCTTACCCTTGCTTTTACCCTTAGGCTTACCCTTACCCTTACCCTTACCCTTACCCTTGCTTTTACCCTTAAGCTTACCCCTACCCTTACCCTTACCCTTACCCTTACCCTTACCCTTACCCTTACCCTTACCCTTACCCTTACCCTTACCCTTACCCTTACTCTTACCCTTACCCTTGCTTTTACCCTTAGGCTTACCCTTACCTTTACCCTTACCCTTACCCTTACCCTTACCCTTACCCTTACCCTTACCCTTGCTTTTACCCTTAAGCTTACCCTTACCCTTACCCTTACCCTTACCCTTACCCTTACCCTTACCCTTACCCTTACCCTTACCTTTACCCTTGCTTTTACCCTTAAGCTTACCCTTACCCTTACCCTTACCCTTACCCTTACCCTTACCCTAACCCTTACCCTTACCCTTACCCTTACCCTTACCCTTTTCCTTACCCTTACCCTTGCTTGTACCCTTAGGCTTACCCTTACCTTTACCCTTACCCTTACCCTTACCCTTACCCTTACCCTTACCCTTACCCTTGCTTTTACCCTTAAGCTTACCCTTACCCTTACCCTTACCCTTACCCTTACCCTTACCCTTACCTTTGCTTTTACCCTTAAGCTTACCCTTACCCTTACCCTTACCCTTACCCTTAAGCTTACCCTTACCCTTACCCTTACCCTTACCCTTACCCTTACCCTAACCTTTGCTTTTACCCTTAGGCTTACCCTTACCCTTACCCTTACCCTTACCCTTGCTTTTACCCTTAAGCTTACCCTTACCCTTACCCTTACCCTTACCCTTACCCTTACCCTTACCCTTACCCTTACCCTTACCCTTACCCTTACCCTTACACTTACCCTTACCCTTACCCTTACCCTTACCCTTACCCTTACCCTTACCCTTACCCTTACCCTTACCCTTACCCTTACCCTTACCCTTACCCTTACCCTTACCCTTACCCTTACCCTTACCCTTACCCTTACCCTTACCCTTACCCTTACCCTTACCCATACCCTTACCCTTACCCTTACCCTTACCCTTACCCTTACCCTTACCCTTACCCTTACCCTTACCCTTACCCTTACCCTTACCCTTACCCTTACCCTTGCTTTTACCCTTAGGCTTACCCTTACCTTTACCCTTACCCTTACCCTTACCCTTACCCTTACCCTTACCCTTACCCTTACCCTTACCCTTGCTTTTACCCTTAAGCTTACCCTTACCCTTACCCTTACCCTTACCCTTACCCTTACCCTTACCCTTACCCTTACCCTTACCCTTGCTTTTACCCTTAAGCTTACCCTTACCCTTACCCTCACCCTTACCCTTACCCTTACCCTTACCCTTACCTTTGCTTTTACCCTTAAGCTTACCCTTACCCTTACCCTTACCCTTACCCTTAAGCTTACCCTTACCCTTACCCTTACCCTTACCCTTGCTTTTACCCTTAAGCTTACCCTTACCCTTACCCTTACCCTTACCCTTACCCTTACCCTTACCCTTGCTTTTACCCTTAAGCTTACCCTTACCCTTACCCTTACCCTTACCCTTACCCTCACCCTTACCCTTACCCTTACCCTTGCTTTTACCCTTAGGCTTACCCTTACCCTTACCCTTACCCTTACCCTTGCTTTTACCCTTAGGCTTACCCTTACCCTTACCCTTACCCTTACCCTTGCTTTTTTACTTAAGCTTACCCTTACCCTTACCCTTACCCTTACCCTTACCCTTACCCTTACCCTTACCCTTACCCTTACCCTTACCCTTACCCTTACCCTTACCCTTACCCTTGCTTTTACCCTTAGGCTTACCCTTACCTTTACCCTTGCCATTACCCTTATCCTTACCCTTACCCTTACCCTTACCCTTGCTTTTACCCTTAAGCTTACCCTTACCCTTACCCTTACCCTTACCCTTACCCTTACCCTTACCCTTACCCTTGCTTTTACCCTTAAGCTTACCCTTACCCTTACCCTTACCCTTACCCTTACCCTTACCCTTACCCTTACCCTTACCCTTACCCTTACCCTTACCCTTACCCTTGCTTTTACCCTTAAGCTTACCCTTACCCTTACCCTTACCCTTACCCTTACCCTTACCCTTACCCTTACTCTTACCCTTGCTTTTACCCTTAAGCTTACCCTTACCGTTAGCCTTACCCTTACCCTTACCCTTGCTTTTACCCTTAGGCTTACCCTTACCCTTACCCTTACCCTTACCCTTGCTTTTACCCTTAAGCTTACCCTTACCCTTACCCTTACCCTTACCCTTACACTTACCCTTACCCTCACCCTAACCCTTACCCTTACCCTTACCCTTACCCTTACCCTTACCCTTACCCTTACCCTTACTCTTGCTTTTACCATTAGGCTTACCCTTACCTTTACCCTTACCCTTACCCTTACCCTTGCTTTTACCCTTAAGCCTTCCCTTACCCTTACCCTTACCCTTACCCTTACCCTTACCCTTACCCTTGCTTTTACCCTTAAGCTTACCCTTACCCTTACCCTTACCCTTACCCTTACCCTTACCCTTACCCTTACCCTTACCCTTACCCTTACCCTTGCTTTTACCCTTAAGCTTACCCTTACCCTTACCCTTACCCTTACCCTTACCCTTAAGCTTACCCTTACCCTTACCCTTACCCTTACCCTTACCCTTACCCTTACCCTTGCTTTTACCCTTAAGCTTACCCTTACCCTTACCCTTACCCTTACCCTTGCTTTTACCTTTAGGCTTACCCTTACCTTTACCCTTACCCTTACCCTTACCCTTACCCTTACCCTTACCCTTACCCTTGCTTTTACCCTTAAGCTTACCCTTACCCTTACCCTTACCCTTACCCTTACCCTTACCCTTACCCTTACCCTTACCCTTACCCTTACCCTTACCCTTACCCTTACCCTTACCCTTACCCTTACCCTTACCCTTACCCTTACCCTTACCCTTACCCTTACCCTTACCCTTGCTTTTACCCTTAAGCTTACCCTTACCCTTACCCTTACCCTTACCCTTGCTTTTACCCTTAGGCTTACCCTTACCCTTACCCTTGCTTTTACCCTTAAGCTTACCCTTACCCTTACCCTTACCCTTACCCTTACCCTTACCCTTACCCTTACCCTTACCCTTACCATTACCCTTACCCTTACCCTTACCCTTACCCTTACCCTTACCCTTACCCTTACCCTTACCCTTACCCTTACCCTTGCTTTTACCCTTAGGCTTACCCTTACCTTTACCCTTACCCTTACCCTTACCCTTACCCTTACCCTTACCCTTACCCTTACCCTTACCCTTACCCTTGCTTTTACCCTTAAGCTTACCCTTACCCTTACCCTTACCCTTACCCTTACCCTTGCTTTTACCCTTAGGCTTACCCTTACCCTTACCCTTACCCTTACCCTTGCTTTTACCCTTAAGCTTACCCTTACCCTTACCCTTACCCTTACCCTTACCCTTACCCTTACCCTTACCCTTACCCTTACCCTCACCCTTACCCTTACCCTTACCCTTACCCTTACCCTTACCCTTACCCTTACCCTTACCCTTACCCTTACCCTTACCCTTACCCTGGCTTTTACCCTTAGGCTTACCCTTACCTTTACCCTTACCCTTACTCTTACCCTTACCCTTACCCTTACCCTTACCCTTACCCTTACCCTTGCTTTTACCCTTAAGCTTACCCTTACCCTTACCCTTACCCTTACCCTTACCCTTACCCTTACCCTTACCCTTACCCTTGCTTTTACCCTTAAGCTTACCCTTACCCTTACCCTTACCCTTACCCTTACCCTTACCCTTTCCCTTACCCTTACCCTTACCTTTGCTTTTACCCTTAAGCTTACCCTTACCCTTACCTATACCCTTACCCTTAAGCTTACCCTTACCCTTACCCTTACCCTTACCCTTACCCTTACCCTTACCCTTGCTTTTACCCTTAAGCTTACCCTTACCCTTACCCTTACCCTTATCCTTACCCTTACCCTTACCCTTGCTTTTACCCTTAAGCTTACCCTTACCCTTACCCTTACCCTTACCCTTACCCTTACCCTTGCTTTTACCCTTAGGCTTACCCTTACCCTTACCCTTACCCTTACCCTTACCCTTGCTTTTACCCTTAGGCTTACCCTTACCCTTACCCTTACCCTTACCCTTGCTTTTTTTCTTAAGCTTACCCTTACCCTTACCCTTACCCTTACCCTTACCCCTACCCTTACCCTTACCCTTACCCTTACCCTTGCTTTTTCCCTTAGGCTTACCCTTACCTTTACCCTTACCATTACCCTTACCCTTACCCTTACCCTTACCCTTACCCATACCCTTGCTTTTACCCTTAAGCTTACCCTTACCCTTACCATTACCCTTACCCTTACCCTTACACTTACCCTTGCTTTTACCCTCAAGCTTACCCTTACCCTTACCCTTACCCTTACCCTTACCCTTACCCTTACCCTTACCCTTACCCTTGCTTTTACCCTTAAGCTTACCCTTACCCTTACCCTTACCCTTACCCTTACCCTTACCCTTACCCTTACCCTTACCCTTACCCTTACCCTTACCCTTACCCTTACCCTTGCTTTTACCCTTAAGCTTACCCTTACCGTTACCCTTACCCTTAGCCTTACCCTTGCTTTTACCCTTAGGCTTACCCTTACCCTTACCCTTACACTTACCCTTGCTTTTACCCTTAAGCTTACCCTTACCCTTACCCTTACCCTTACCCTTACACTTACCCTTACCCTTACCCTTACCCTTACCCTTACCCTTACCCTTACCCTTACCCTTACCCTTACCCTTACCCTTACCCTTACCCTTACCCTTACCCTTACCCTTGCTTTTACCCTTAGGCTTACCCTTACCTTTACCCTTACCCTTACCCTTACCCTTACCCTTACCCTTGCTTTTACCCTTAAGCTTACCCTTACCCTTACCCTTACCCTTACCCTTACCCTTGCTTTTACCCTTAAGCTTACCCTTACCCTTACCCTTACCCTTACCCTTACCCTTACCCTTACCCTTACCCTTACCCTTACCCTTACCCTTGCTTTTACCCTTAAGCTTACCCTTACCCTTACCCTTACCCTTACCCTTAAGCTTACCCTTACCCTTACCCTTACCCTTACCCTTACCCTTACCCTTACCCTTACCCTTACCCTTACCCTTACCCTTACCCTTGCTTTTACCCTTAAGCTTACCCTTACCCTTACCCTTACCCTTACCCTTGCTTTTACCCTTAGGCTTACCCTTACCTTTACCCTTACCCTTACCCTTACCCTTACCCTTACCCTTACCCTTACCCTTACCCTTGCTTTTACCCTTAAGCTTACCCTTACCCTTACCCTTACCCTTACCCTTACCCTTACCCTTACCCTTACCCTTACCCTTACCCTTACCCTTGCTTTTACCCTTAAGCTTACCCTTACCCTTACCCTTACCCTTACCCTTACCCTTGCTTTTACCCTTAGGCTTACTCTTACCCTTACCCTTACCCTTACCCTTGCTTTTACCCTTAAGCTTACCCTTACCCTTACCCTTACCCTTACCCTTACCCTTGCTTTTACCCTTAGGCTTACCCTTACCCTTACCCTTACCCTTACCCTTGCTTTTACCCTTAAGCTTACCCTTACCCTTACCCTTACCCTTACCCTTACCCTTACCCTTACCCTTACCCTTACCCTCACCCTTACCCTTACCCTTACCCTTACCCTTGCTTTTACCCTTAGGCTTACCCTTACCTTTACCCTTACCCTTACCCTTACCCTTACCCTTACCCTTACCCTTACCCTTACCCTTGCTTTTACCCTTAAGCTTTTTTTTTTTTAGACTTTTTATTTTTGAAACGTTATTCTGGATTGTGAAGAGTAATGATTGGTGAAAATTTCAGTCGAATCAGAGCATTGGTTCGAAAGATACTATACCTGTCATTTGACGAAGAACACCCTGTATCTCAGTTGTTTCGAAAGTTAGACTTTTTATTTTTGGAACGTTATTCTGGATTGTGAAGTGGAATGATTGGTGAAAATTTCAGTCGAATCAGAGCATTGGTTCGAAAGAAACTATACCTGTCATTTGACGAAGAACACCCTGTATCTCAGTTGTTTCGAAAGTTAGACTTTTTATTTTTGAAACGTTATTCTGGATTGTGAAGAGGAATGATTGGTGAAAATTTCAGTCGAATCAGAGCATTGGTTCGAAAGATACTATACCTGTCATTTGACGAAGAACACCCTGTATCTCAGTTGTTTCGAAAGTTAGACTTTTTATTTTTGGAACGTTATTCTGGATTGTGAAGAGGAATGATTGGTGAAAATTTCAGTCGAATCAGAGCATTGGTTCGAAAGATACTATACCTGTCATTTGACGAAGAACACCCTGTATCTCAGTTGTTTCGAAAGTTAGACTTTTTATTTTTGAAACGTTATTCTGGATTGTGAAGAGGAATGATTGGTGAAAATTTCAGTCGAATCAGAGCATTGGTTCGAAAGATACTATACCTGTCATTTGACGAAGAACACCCTGTATCTCAGTTGTTTCGAAAGTTAGACTTCTTATTTTTGGAACGTTATTCTGTATTTTGAAGAGGAATGATTGGTGAAAATTTCAGTCGAATCAGAGCATTGGTTCGAAAGATACTATACTTGTCATTTGACGAAGAACACCCTGTATCTCAGTTGTTTCGAAAGTTAGACTTTTTATTTTCGGAACGTTATTCTGGATTGTGAAGAGAAATGATTGGTGAAAATTTCAGTCGAATCAGAGCATTGGTTCGAAAGATACTATACCTGTCATTTGACGAAGAACACCCTGTATCTCAGTTGTTTCGAAAGTTAGACTTTTTATTTTTGAATCGTTATTCTGGATTGTGAAGAGGAATGATTGGTGAAAATTTCAGTCGAATCAGAGCATTGGTTCGAAAGATACTATACTTGTCATTTGACGAAGAACACCCTGTATCTCAGTTGTTTCGAAAGTTAGACTTTTTATTTTTGGAATGTTATTCTGGATTGTGAAGAGGAATGATTGGTGAAAATTTCAGTCGAATCAGAGCATTGGTTCGAAAGATACTATACCTGTCATTTGACGAAGAACACCCTGTATCTCAGTTGTTTCGAGAGTTAGACTTTTTATTTTTGAATCGATATTCTGGATTTTGAAGAGGAATGATTGGTGAAAATTTCAATCGAATCAGAGCATTGGTTCGAAAGATACTATACCTGTCATTTGACGAAGAACACCCTGTATCTCAGTTGTTTCGAAAGTTAGACTTTTTATTTTTGAAACGTTATTCTGGATTGTGAAGAGGAATGATTGGTGAAAATTTCAGTCGAATCAGAGCATTGGTTCGAAAGATACTATACCTGTCATTTGACGAAGAACACCCTGTATCTCAGTTGTTTCGGAAGTTAGACTTTTTAGTTTTGAAACGTTATTCTGGATTGTGAAGAGGAATGATTGGTGAAAATTTCAGTCGAATCAGAGCATTGGTTCGAAAGATACTATACCTGTCATTTGACGAAGAACACCCTGTATCTCAGTTGTTTCGAAAGTTAGACTTTTTATTTTTGGAACGTTATTCTGGATTGTGAAGAGGAATGATTGGTGAAAATTTCAGTCGAATCAGAGCATTGGTTCGAAAGATACTATACCTGTCATTTGACGAAGAACACCCTGTATCTCAGTTGTTTCGAAAGTTAGACTTTTATTTTTGAAACTTTTTTCTGGATTGTGAAGAGGAATGATTGGTGAAAATTTCAGTCGAATCAGAGCATTGGTTCGAAAGATACTATACCTGTCATTTGACGAAGAACACCCTGTATCTCAGTTGTTTCGGAAGTTAGACTTTTTATTTTTGAAACGTTATTCTGGATTGTGAAGAGGAATGATTGGTGAAAATTTCAGTCGAATCAGAGCATTGGTTCGAAAGATACTATACCTGTCATTTGACGAAGAACACCCTGTATCTCAGTAGTTTCGAAAGTTAGACTTTTTATTTTTGGAACGTTATTCTGGATTTTGAAGAGGAATGATTGGTGAAAATTTCAGTCGAATCAGAGCATTGGTTCGAAAGATACTATACTTGTCATTTGACGAAGAACACCCTGTATCTCAGTTGTTTCGAAAGTTAGACATTTTATTTTTGGAACGTTATTCTGGATTGTGAAGAGGAATGATTGGTGAAAATTTCAGTCGAATCAGAGCATTGGTTCGAAAGATACTATACCTGTCATTTGACGAAGAACACCCTGTATCTCAGTTGTTTCGAAGGTAAGACTTTTTATTTTTGGAACGTTATTCTGGATTGTGAAGAGGAATGATTGGTGAAAATTTCAGTCGAATCAGAGCATTGGTTCGAAAGATACTATACCTGTCATTTGACGAAGAACACCCTGTATCTCAGTTGTTTCGAAAGTTAGACTTTTTATTTTTGAATAGTTATTCTGGATTGTGAAGAGGAATGATTGGTGAAAATTTCAGTCGAATCAGAGCATTGGTTCGAAAGATACTATACTTGTCATTTGACGAAGAACACCCTGTATCTCAGTTGTTTCGAAAGTTAGACTTTTTATTTTTGGAACGTTATTCTGGATTGTGAAGAGGAATGATTGGTGAAAATTTCAGTCGAATCAGAGCATTGGTTCGAAAGATACTATACCTGTCATTTGACGAAGAACACCCTGTATCTCAGTTGTTTCGAAAGTTAGACTTTTTATTTTTGAATCGATATTCTGGATTTTGAAGAGGAATGATTGGTGAAAATTTCAATCGAATCAGAGCATTGGTTCGAAAGATACTATACCTGTCATTTGACGAAGAACACCCTGTATCTCAGTTGTTTCGAAAGTTAGACTTTTTATTTTTGAAACGTTATTCTGGATTGTGAAGAGGAATGATTGGTGAAAATTTCAGTCGAATCAGAGCATTGGTTCGAAAGATACTATACCTGTCATTTGACGAAGAACACCCTGTATCTCAGTTGTTTCGGAAGTTAGACTTTTTAGTTTTGAAACGTTATTCTGGATTGTGAAGAGGAATGATTGGTGAAAATTTCAGTCGAATCAGAGCATTGATTCGAAAGATACTATACCTGTCATTTGACGAAGAACACCCTGTATCTCAGTTGTTTCGAAAGTAAGACTTTTTATTTTTGGAACGTTATTCTGGATTGTGAAGAGGAATGATTGGTGAAAATTTCAGTCGAATCAGAGCATTGGTTCGAAAGATACTATACCTGTCATTTGACGAAGAACACCCTGTATCTAAGTTGTTTCGAAAGTTAGACTTTTTATTTTTGAAACGTTTTTCTGGATTGTGAAGAGGAATGATTGGTGAAAATTTCAGTCGAATCAGAGCATTGGTTCGAAAGATACTATACCTGTCATTTGACGAAGAACACCCTCTATCTCAGTTGTTTCGGAAGTTAGACTTTTTATTTTTGAAACGTTATTCTGGATTGTGAAGAGGAATGATTGGTGAAAATTTCAGTCGAATCAGAGCATTGGTTCGAAAGATACTATACCTGTCATTTGACGAAGAACACCCTGTATCTCAGTTGTTTCGAAAGTTAGACTTTTTATTTTTGGAACGTTATTCTGGATTTTGAAGAGGAATGATTGGTGAAAATTTCAGTCGAATCAGAGCATTGGTTCGAAAGATACTATACTTGTCATTTGACGAAGAACACCCTGTATCTCAGTTGTTTCGAAAGTTAGACTTTTTATTTTTGGAACGTTATTCTGGATTGTGAAGAGGAATGATTGGTGAAAATTTCAGTCGAATCAGAGCATTGGTTCGAAAGATACTATACCTGTCATTTGACGAAGAACACCCTGTATCTCAGTTGTTTCGAAAGTGAGACTTTTTATTTTTGGAACGTTATTCTGGATTGTGAAGAGGAATGATTGGTGAAAATTTCAGTCGAATCAGAGCATTGGTTCGAAAGATACTATACCTGTCATTTGACGAAGAACACCCTGTATCTCAGTTGTTTCGAAAGTAAGACTTTTTATTTTTGAATAGTTATTCTGGATTGTGAAGAGGAATGATTGGTGAAAATTTCAGTCGAATCAGAGCATTGGTTCGAAAGATACTATACCTGTCATTTGACGAAGAACACCCTGTATCTCAGTTGTTTTGAAAGTTAGACTTTTTATTTTTGAATCGTTATTCTGGATTTTGAAGAGGAATGATTGGTGAAAATTTCAGTCGAATCAGAGCATTGGTTCGAAAGATACTATACCTGTCATTTGACGAAGAACACCCTGTATCTCAGTTGTTTCGAAAGTTAGACTTTTTATTTTTGGAACGTTATTCTGGATTGTGAATAGGAATGATTGGTGAAAATTTCAGTCGAATCAGAGCATTGGTTCGAAAGATACTATACCTGTCATTTGACGAAGAACACCCTGTATCTCAGTTGTTTCGAAAGTTAGACTTTTTATTTTTGAAACGTTATTCTGGATTGTGAAGAGGAATGATTGGTGAAAATTTCAGTCGAATCAGAGCATTGGTTCGAAAGATACTATACCTGTCATTTGACGAAGAACACCCTGTATCTCAGTTGTTTCGAAAGTTAGACTTTTTATTTTTGGAACGTTATTCTGGATTTTGCTCTGATTCGACTGAAATTTTCACCAATCATTCCTCTTCACAATCCAGAATAACGTTTCAAAAATAAAAAGTCTAACTTTCGAAACAACTGAGATACAGGGTGTTCTTCGTCAAATGACAGGTATAGTATCTTTCGAACCAATGCTCTGATTCGACTGAAATTTTCACCAATCTTTCCTCTTCACAATCCAGAATAACGTTCTAAAAATAAAAAGTCTAACTTTCGAAACAACTGAGATACAGGGTGTTCTTCGTCAAATGACAAGTATAGTATCTTTCGAACCAATGCTCTGATTCGACTGAAATTTTCACCAATCATTCCTCTTCACAATCCAGAATAACGATTCAAAAATAAAAAGTCTTACTTTCGAAACGACTGAGATACAGGGTGTTCTTCGTCAAATGACAGGTATAGTATCTTTCGAACCAATGCTCTGATTCGACTGAAATTTTCACCAATCATTCCTCTTCACAATCCAGAATAACGTTCCAAAAATAAAAAGTCTAACTTTCGAAACAACTGAGATACAGGGTGTTCTTCGTCAAATGACAGGTATAGTATCTTTCGAACCAATGCTCTGATTCGACTGAAATTTTCACCAATCATTCCTCTTCACAATCCAGAATAACGTTCCAAAAATAAAAAGTCTAACTTTCGAAACAACTGAGATACAGGGTGTTCTTCGTCAAATGACAAGTATAGTATCTTTCGAACCAATGCTCTGATTCGACTGAAATTTTCACCAATCATTCCTCTTCACAATCCAGAATAACGATTCAAAAATAAAAAGTCTAACTTTCGAAACAACTGAGATACAGGGTGTTCTTCGTCAAATGACAGGTATAGTATCTTTCGAACCAATGCTCTGATTCGACTGAAATTTTCACCAATCATTCCTCTTCAAAATCCAGAATAACGTTCCAAAAATAAAAAGTCTAACTTTCGAAACAACTGAGATACAGGGTGTTCTTCGTCAAATGACAGGTATAGTATCTTTCGAACCAATGCTCTGATTCGACTGAAATTTTCACCAATCATTCCTCTTCACAATCCAGAATAACGTTTCAAAAATAAAAAGTCTAACTTTCGAAACAACTGAGATACAGGGTGTTCTTCGTCAAATGACAGGTATAGTATCTTTCGAACCAATGCTCTGATTCGACTGAAATTTTCACCAATCATTCCTCTTCACAATCCAGAATAACGTTCCAAAAATAAAAAGTCTAACTTTCGAAACAACTGAGATACAGGGTGTTCTTCGTCAAATGACAGGTATAGTATCTTTCGAACCAATGCTCTGATTCGACTGAAATTTTCACCAATCATTCCTCTTCAAAATCCAGAATAACGTTCCAAAAATAAAAAGTCTAACTTTCGAAACAACTGAGATACAGGGTGTTCTTCGTCAAATGACAGGTATAGTATCTTTCGAACCAATGCTCTGATTCGACTGAAATTTTCACCAATCATTCCTCTTCACAATCCAGAATAACGTTCCAAAAATAAAAAGTCTAACTTCCGAAACAACTGAGATACAGGGTGTTCTTCGTCAATTGACAGGTATAGTATCTTTCGAACCAATGCTCTGATTCGACTGAAATTTTCACCAATCATTCCTCTTCACAATCCAGAATAACATTTCAAAAATAAAAAGTCTTACTTTCGAAACAACTGAGATACAGGGTGTTCTTCGTCAAATGACAGGTATAGTATCTTTCGAACCAATGCTCTGATTCGACTGAAATTTTCACTAATCATTCCTCTTCACAATCCAGAATAACGTTCTAAAAATAAAAAGTCTAACTTTCGAAACAACTGAGATACAGGGTGTTCTTCGTCAAATGACAAGTATAGTATCTTTCGAACCAATGCTCTGATTCGACTGAAATTTTCACCAATCATTCCTCTTCACAATCCAGAATAACGATTCAAAAATAAAAAGTCTTACTTTCGAAACGACTGAGATACAGGGTGTTCTTCGTCAAATGACAGGTATAGTATCTTTCGAACCAATGCTCTGGTTCGACTGAAATTTTCACCAATCATTCCTCTTCACAATCCAGAATAACGTTCCAAAAATAAAAAGTCTAACTTTCGAAACAACTGAGATACAGGGTGTTCTTCGTCAAATGACAGGTATAGTATCTTTCGAACCAATGCTCTGATTCGACTGAAATTTTCACCAATCATTCCTCTTCACAATCCAGAATAACGTTCCAAAAATAAAAAGTCTAACTTTCGAAACAACTGAGATACAGGGTGTTCTTCGTCAAATGACAAGTATAGTATCTTTCGAACCAATGCTCTGATTCGACTGAAATTTTCACCAATCATTCCTCTTCACAATCCAGAATAACGATTCAAAAATAAAAAGTCTAACTTTCGAAACAACTGAGATACCGGGTGTTCTTCGTCAAATGACAGGTATAGTATCTTTCGAACCAATGCTCTGATTCGACTGAAATTTTCACCAATCATTCCTCTTCACAATCCAGAATAACGTTCCAAAAATGAAAAGTCTAACTTTCGAAACAACTGAGATACAGGGTGTTCTTCGTCAAATGACAGGTATAGTATCTTTCGAACCAATGCTCTGATTCGACTGAAATTTTCACCAATCATTCCTCTTCACAATCCAGAATAACGTTCCAAAAATAAAAAGTCTAACTTTCGAAACAACTGAGATACAGGGTGTTCTTCGTCAAATGACAGGTATAGTATCTTTCGAACCAATGCTCTGATTCGACTGAAATTTTCACCAATCATTCCTCTTCACAATCCAGAATAACGTTCCAAAAATAAAAAGTCTAACTTTCGAAACAACTGAGATACAGGGTGTTCTTCGTCAAATGACAGGTATAGTATCTTTCGAACCAATGCTCTGATTCGACTGAAATTTTCACCAATCATTCCTCTTCAAAATCCAGAATAACGTTCCAAAAATAAAAAGTCTAACTTTCGAAACAACTGAGATACAGGGTGTTCTTCGTCAAATGACAGGTATAGTATTTTTCAAACCAATGCTCTGATTCGACTGAAATTTTCACCAATCATTCCTCTTCACAATCCAGAATAACGTTCCAAAAATAAAAAGTCTAACTTTCGAAACAACTGAGATACATGGTGTTCTTCGTCAAATGACAAGTATAGTATCTTTCGAACCAATGCTCTGATTCGACTGAAATTTTCACCAATCATTCCTCTTCACAATCCAGAATAACGATTCAAAAATAAAAAGTCTAACTTTCGAAACAACTGAGATACAGGGTGTTCTTCGTCAAATGACAGGTATAGTATCTTTCGAACCAATGCTCTGATTCGACTGAAATTTTCACCAATCATTCCTCTTCAAAATCCAGAATAACGTTCCAAAAATAAAAAGTCTAACTTTCGAAACAACTGAGATACAGGGTGTTCTTCGTCAAATGACAGGTATAGTATCTTTCGAACCAATGCTCTGATTCGACTGAAATTTTCACCAATCATTCCTCTTCACAATCCAGAATAACGTTTCAAGAATAAAAAGTCTAACTTTCGAAACAACTGAGATACAGGGTGTTCTTCGTCAAATGACAGGTATAGTATCTTTCGAACCAATGCTCTGATTCGACTGAAATTTTCACCAATCATTCCTCTTCACAATCCAGAATAACGTTCCAAAAATAAAAAGTCTTACTTTCGAAACAACTGAGATACAGGGTGTTCTTCGTCAAATGACAGGTATAGTATCTTTCGAACCAATGCTCTGATTCGACTGAAATTTTCACCAATCATTCCTCTTCACAATCCAGAATAACGATTCAAAAATAAAAAGTCTAACTTTCGAAACAACTGAGATACAGGGTGTTCTTCTTCAAATGACAAGTATAGTATCTTTCGAACCAATACTCTGATTCGACTGAAATTTTCACCAATCATTTCTCTTCAAAATCCAGAATAACGTTCCAAAAATAAAAAGTCTAACTTTCGAAACAACTGAGATACAGGGTGTTCTTCGTCAAATGACAGGTATAGTATCTTTCGAACCAATGCTCTGATTCGACTGAAATTTTCACCAATCATTCCTCTTCACAATCCAGAATAACGTTTCAAAAATAAAAAGTCTAACTTTCGAAACAACTGAGATACAGGGTGTTCTTCGTCAAATGACAGGTATAGTATCTTTCGAACCAATGCTCTGATTCGACTGAAATTTTCACTAATCATTCCTCTTCACAATCCAGAATAACGTTCTAAAAATAAAAAGTCTAACTTTCGAAACAACTGAGATACAGGGTGTTCTTCGTCAAATGACAAGTATAGTATCTTTCGAACCAATGCTCTGATTCGACTGAAATTTTCACCAATCATTCCTCTTCACAATCCAGAATAACGATTCAAAAATAAAAAGTCTTACTTTCGAAACGACTGAGATACAGGGTGTTCTTCGTCAAATGACAGGTATAGTATCTTTCGAACCAATGCTCTGATTCGACTGAAATTTTCACCAATCATTCCTCTTCACAATCCAGAATAACGTTCCAAAAATAAAAAGTCTAACTTTCGAAACAACTGAGATACAGGGTGTTCTTCGTCAAATGACAGGTATAGTATCTTTCGAAACAATGCTCTGATTCGACTGAAATTTTCACCAATCATTCCTCTTCACAATCCAGAATAACGTTCCAAAAATAAAAAGTCTAACTTTCGAAACAACTGAGATACAGGGTGTTCTTCGTCAAATGACAAGTATAGTATCTTTCGAACCAATGCTCTGATTCGACTGAAATTTTCACCAATCATTCCTCTTCACAATCCAGAATAACGATTCAAAAATAAAAAGTCTAACTTTCGAAACAACTGAGATACAGGGTGTTCTTCGTCAAATGACAGGTATAGTATCTTTCGAACCAATGCTCTGATTCGACTGAAATTTTCACCAATCATTCCTCTTCACAATCCAGAATAACGTTCCAAAAATAAAAAGTCTAACTTTCGAAACAACTGAGATACAGGGTGTTCTTCGTCAAATGACAGGTATAGTATCTTTCGAACCAATGCTCTGATTCGACTGAAATTTTCACCAATCATTCCTCTTCACAATCCAGAATAACGTTCCAAAAATAAAAAGTCTAACTTTCGAAACAACTGAGATACAGGGTGTTCTTCGTCAAATGACAGGTATAGTATCTTTCGAACCAATGCTGTGATTCGACTGAAATTTTCACCAATCATTCCTCTTCAAAATCCAGAATAACGTTCCAAAAATAAAAAGTCTAACTTTTGAAACAACTGAGATACAGGGTGTTCTTCGTCAAATGACAGGTATAGTATTTTTCGAACCAATGCTCTGATTCGACTGAAATTTTCACCAATCATTCCTCTTCACAATCCAGAATAACGTTCCAAAAATAAAAAGTCTAACTTTCGAAACAACTGAGATACAGGGTGTTCTTCGTCAAATGACAAGTATAGTATCTTTCGAACCAATGCTCTGATTCGACTGAAATTTTCACCAATCATTCCTCTTCACAATCCAGAATAACGATTCAAAAATAAAAAGTCTTACTTTCGAAACAACTGAGATACAGGGTGTTCTTCGTCAAATGACAGGTATAGTATCTTTCGAACCAATGCTCTGATTCGACTGAAATTTTCACCAATCATTCCTCTTCAAAATCCAGAATAACGTTCCAAAAATAAAAAGTCTAACTTTCGAAACAACTGAGATACAGGGTGTTCTTCGTCAAATGACAGGTATAGTATCTTTCGAACCAATGCTCTGATTCGACTGAAATTTTCACCAATCATTCCTCTTCACAATCCAGAATAAGGTTTCAAAAATAAAAAGTCTAACTTTCGAAACAACTGAGATACAGGGTGTTCTTCGTCAAATGACAGGTATAGTTTCTTTCGAACCAATGCTCTGATTCGACTGAAATTTTCACCAATCATTCCTCTTCACAATCCAGAATAACGTTCCAAAAATAAAAAGTCTAACTTTCGAAACAACTGAGATACAGGGTGTTCTTCGTCAAATGACAGGTATAGTATCTTTCGAACCAATGCTCTGATTCGACTGAAATTTTCACCAATCATTCCTCTTCACAATCCAGAATAACGATTCAAAAATAAAAAGTCTAACTTTCGAAACAACTGAGATACAGGGTGTTCTTCGTCAAATGACAAGTATAGTATCTTTCGAACCAATGCTCTGATTCGACTGAAATTTTCACCAATCATTTCTCTTCAAAATCCAGAATAACGTTCCAAAAATAAAAAGTCTAACTTTCGAAACAACTGAGATACAGGGTGTTCTTCGTCAAATGACAGGTATAGTATCTTTCGAACCAATGCTCTGATTCGACTGAAATTTTCACCAATCATTCCTCTTCAAAATCCAGAATAACGTTCCAAAAATAAAAAGTCTAACTTTCGAAACAACTGAGATACAGGGTGTTCTTCGTCAAATGACAGGTATAGTATCTTTCGAACCAATGCTCTGATTCGACTGAAATTTTCACCAATCATTCCTCTTCACAATCCAGAATAACGTTCCAAAAATAAAAAGTCTAACTTCCGAAACAACTGAGATACAGGGTGTTCTTCGTCAAATGACAGGTATAGTATCTTTCGAACCAATGCTCTGATTCGACTGAAATTTTCACCAATCATTCCTCTTCACAATCCAGAATAACGTTTCAAAAATAAAAAGTCTAACTTTCGAAACAACTGAGATACAGGGTGTTCTTCGTCAAATGACAGGTATAGTATCTTTCGAACCAATGCTCTGATTCGACTGAAATTTTCACCAATCATTCCTCTTCACAATCCAGAATAACGTTCCAAAAATAAAAAGTCTAACTTTCGAAACAACTGAGATACAGGGTGTTCTTCGTCAAATGACAAGTATAGTATCTTTCGAACCAATGCTCTGATTCGACTGAAATTTTCACCAATCATTCCTCTTCACAATCCAGAATAACGATTCAAAAATAAAAAGTCTAACTTTCGAAACAACTGAGATACAGGGTGTTCTTCGTCAAATGACAGGTATAGTATCTTTCGAACCAATGCTCTGATTCGACTGAAATTTTCACCAATCATTCCTCTTCACAATCCAGAATAACGTTCCAAAAATAAAAAGTCTAACTTTCGAAACAACTGAGATACAGGGTGTTCTTCGTCAAATGACAAGTATAGTATCTTTCGAACCAATGCTCTGATTCGACTGAAATTTTCACCAATCATTCCTCTTCACAATCCAGAATAACGTTTCAAAAATAAAAAGTCTAACTTCCGAAACAACTGAGATACAGGGTGTTCTTCGTCAAATGACAGGTATAGTATCTTTCGAACCAATGCTCTGATTCGACTGAAATTTTCACCAATCATTCCTCTTCACAATCCAGAATAACGTTTCAAAAATAAAAAGTCTAACTTTCGAAACAACTGAGATACAGGGTGTTCTTCGTCAAATGACAGGTATAGTATCTTTCGAACCAATGCTCTGATTCGACTGAAATTTTCACCAATCATTCCTCTTCACAATCCAGAATAACGTTCCAAAAATAAAAAGTTTAACTTTCGAAACAACTGAGATACAGGGTGTTCTTCGTCAAATGACAAGTATAGTATCTTTCGAACCAATGCTCTGATTCGACTGAAATTTTCACCAATCATTCCTCTTCACAATCCAGAATAACAATTCAAAAATAAAAAGTCTAACTTTCGAAAGAACTGAGATACAGGGTGTTCTTCGTCAAATGACAGGTATAGTATCTTTCGAACCAATGCTCTGATTCGACTGAAATTTTCACCAATCATTCCTCTTCACAATCCAGAATAACGATTCAAAAATAAAAAGTCTAACTTTCGAAACAACTGAGATACAGGGTGTTCTTCGTCAAATGACAAGTATAGTATCTTTCGAACCAATGCTCTGATTCGACTGAAATTTTCACCAATCATTTCTCGTCAAAATCCAGAATAACGTTCCAAAAATAAAAAGTCTAACTTTCGAAACAACTGAGATACAGGGTGTTCTTCGTCAAATGACAGGTATAGTATCTTTCGAACCAATGCTCTGATTCGACTGAAATTTTCACCAATCATTCCTCTTCAAAATCCAGAATAACGTTCCAAAAATAAAAAGTCTAACTTTCGAAACAACTGAGATACAGGGTGTTCTTCGTCAAATGACAGGTATAGTATCTTTCGAACCAATGCTCTGATTCGACTGAAATTTTCACCAATCATTCCTCTTCACAATCCAGAATAACGTTTCAAAAATAAAAAGTCTAACTTCCGAAACAACTGAGATACAGGGTGTTCTTCGTCAAATGACAGGTATAGTATCTTTCGAACCAATGCTCTGATTCGACTGAAATTTTCACCAATCATTCCTCTTCACAATCCAGAATAACGTTTCAAAAATAAAAAGTCTAACTTTCGAAACAACTGAGATACAGGGTGTTCTTCGTCAAATGACAGGTATAGAATCTTTCGAACCAATGCTCTGATTCGACTGAAATTTTCACCAATCATTCCTCTTCACAATCCAGAATAACGTTCCAAAAATAAAAAGTCTAACTTTCGAAACAACTGAGATACAGGGTGTTCTTCGTCAAATGACAAGTATAGTATCTTTCGAACCAATGCTCTGATTCGACTGAAATTTTCACCAATCATTCCTCTTCACAATCCAGAATAACGATTCAAAAATAAAAAGTCTAACTTTCGAAACAACTGAGATACAGGGTGTTCTTCGTCAAATGACAGGTATAGTATCTTTCGAACCAATGCTCTGATTCGACTGAAATTTTCACCAATCATTCCTCTTCACAATCCAGAATAACGTTCCAAAAATAAAAAGTCTAACTTTCGAAACAACTGAAATACAGGGTGTTCTTCGTCAAATGACAAGTATAGTATCTTTCGAACCAATGCTCTGATTCGACTGAAATTTTCACCAATCATTCCTCTTCACAATCCAGAATAACGATTCAAAAATAAAAAGTCTAACTTTCGAAACAACTGAGATACAGGGTGTTCTTCGTCAAATGACAGGTATAGTATCTTTCGAACCAATGCTCTGATTCGACTGAAATTTTCACCAATCATTCCTCTTCAAAATCCAGAATAACGTTCTAAAAATAAAAAGTCTTACTTTCGAAACAACTGAGATACAGGGTGTTCTTCGTCAAATGACAGGTATAGTATCTTTCAAACCAATGCTCTGATTCGACTGAAATTTTCACCAATCATTCCTCTTCACAATCCAGAATAACGTTTCAAAAATAAAAAGTCTAACTTCCGAAACAACTGAGATACAGGGTGTTCTTCGTCAAATGACAAGTATAGTATCTTTCGAACCAATGCTCTGATTCGACTGAAATTTCCACCAATCATT
Source organism: Myrrha octodecimguttata (assembly GCA_958510865.1). Taxonomy (NCBI): domain Eukaryota; kingdom Metazoa; phylum Arthropoda; class Insecta; order Coleoptera; family Coccinellidae; genus Myrrha; species Myrrha octodecimguttata. The sequence continues at coordinate 32,138 of CAUEHS010000305.1, read as the reverse complement.
CCTCTTCACGATCCAGAATAACGTTCCAAAAATAAAAAGTCTAACTTTCGAAACAACTGAGATACAGGGTGTTCTTCGTCAAATGACAGGTATAGTATCTTTTGAACCAATGCTCTGATTCGACTGAAATTTTCACCAATCATTCCTCTTCAAAATCCAGAATAACGTTCCAAAAATAAAAAGTCTAACTTTCGAAACAACTGAGATACAGGGTGTTCTTCGTCAAATGACAGGTATAGTATCTTTCAAACCAATGCTCTGATTCGACTGAAATTTTCACCAATCATTCCTCTTCACAATCCAGAATAACGTTTCAAAAATAAAAAGTCTAACTTCCGAAACAACTGAGATACAGGGTGTTCTTCGTCAAATGACAGGTATAGTATCTTTCGAACCAATGCTCTGATTCGACTGAAATTTTCACCAATCATTCCTCTTCACAATCCAGAATAACGTTTCAAAAATAAAAAGTCTAACTTTCGAAACAACTGAGATACAGGGTGTTCTTCGTCAAATGACAGGTATAGTATCTTTCGAACCAATGCTCTGATTCGACTGAAATTTTCACCAATCATTCCTCTTCACAATCCAGAATAACGTTCCAAAAATAAAAAGTCTAACTTTCGAAACAACTGAGATACAGGGTGTTCTTCGTCAAATGACAAGTATAGTATCCTTCGAACCAATGCTCTGATTCGACTGAAATTTTCACCAATCATTCCTCTTCACAATCCAGAATAACGATTCAAAAATAAAAAGTCTAACTTTCGAAACAACTGAGATACAGCCCCAGTAGCACACAATCTTGGCTAAACATTGATTCAATATTGGCCCAATATAGATTCATCGTACATCGAAAAACGAGTATACGCCAATGTTGGCCCAATATCGAAATTTGTGATAAGGCCCATATTGTGAATTAGTACTTTTGCCAATATTGGCCCAATATTGGGATGAGTGGATTGTGCCAATATTGTTTACCAATGGTAATGCCAATATTGGTCCAATATTGGGCATCAGTTATTAGCCAATATTGTAAATCACATTGCTACCAATATTGGCCCATTATCGGGATAAGTGGATTGCGCCAATATTGTTTATCAATGGTATCGCCAATATTGGTCCAATATTCGGCATAGTTTTTTAGCCAATATTGTGAATCACATTGGTACCAATATTGGCCCAATATCGGGATAAGTGGATTGCGCCAATATTGTTAATCAATGGTTTCGCCAATATTGGTCCTATATTGGGCATAGGTTATAAGTCAATATTGTAAATCACATTGCTACCAATATTGGCCCAATACCAGAATAAGTGGATTGCGCCAATATTGTTTATCGATGGAATCGCCAATATTGGTCCAATATTGGGCATAGTTTTTCACCCAATATTGTGAATCACATTGTTACCAATATTGGCCCAATATCGGGATAAGTGGATTGCGCCAATATTGTTAATCAATGGTTTCGCCAATATTGGTCCAATATTGGGCATAGGTTATAAGCCAATATTTTAAATCACATTGCTACCAATATTGGCCCAATATCGGGATGAGTGGATTGCGCCAATATTGTTTATCGATGGTATCGCCAATATTGGTCCTATATTGGGCATGGTTTTTTTGCCAATATTGTTAATCACATTGCTACCAATATTGGTCCAATATCGGTGTAAGTGGATTGCGCCAATATTGTTCATCAAACGTATCGCCAATATTGGTGGAAAAGTTCTTTTGGACAATACTGAAAATTACATTGCTACCAATATCAGCCCAATATTGAGATGAGTGGATGGCGCCAATATTGTTTATCCATGGTATCGCCAATATTGGTCCAACATTGGGCATAGTTTTTTGGCCAATATTGTAAATTACATTGCTACCGATATTGGCCCAATATCGGGATAAGTGGATTGCGCCAATATTGTTTATCAATGTATCGCCAATATTAGTCCGATATTGGGAATGGGGTTTTAGCCAATATTGAAAATAACATTGCTACCAATATTGGCCCAATATTGGGATGAGTGGATTGCGCCAATATTGTTTTCCACCGTATGGTCAATATTGGTCCAATATGGGGCATAGTTTTTTGGCCAATATTGTAAATAACATTGCTACCAATATTGGCCCAATATTGGGATTAGTATATTGCGCCAATATCGTTTATCAATGGTATCGCCAATATTGGGCATAGTTTCTTGGCCAATATTGTAAATTACATTGCTACCAATATTGGCCGAATATTGAAATGAGTGGATTGCGCGAATATTGTTTATCAATGATATCGCCAATATTGGTCCAATATTTGGTATAGTTTTTCGACAGTATTGTAAATTAGATTGCTACCAATACTGGCCCAATAAAGGGACAAGGGGATTATGAGTGTGAATCGTTTCGTTTTCCTGTGGAACTTCGGTTAATGGCAAACTTTGGAGGCTTGCAATGGACATACTCTAGAAGAATATACTTTAAGATTTCTGAATTCCCTTGAAAAATCGAATACTTTTGGTTATATTATTCCTTTCAGGTTGATTATTTTGGACGATATATCGAAGCATTTTCTACATGTAATAGTAGAATTTCATCTGAACTGATGGGTAAATACATCAATTCTAACGAATTTACCGACTAAGCTTTCCACTGTTTCAGGGGACTTCATTTTGGAGATATTAATCCGAACTGAAAGCTATCCAGATAAGTATTCTGATACTACACAAGCCGAAATTCCGAACAATTTTGATTATCTTATTGTCTAGAGTCTAGAGTAGATATTCAGTCTAACGCGTGTTCGAGTCAAAAGAAAATTCTGCAATTTATTCAGGCGATTGGGACCAGTTAAAACAAATTATTGTATTTTAAAAAATAGGAAATCAAGTAACTCAGTATTAATCGAATATTCAGAAATAAATTCATTTATGCTACTTCTGAGGGTATTTCGCACTTACAGAATACTTTCAACGTATTTCACCAATGAAGGTACATAATTCCATAATATAGGTTATTATCTGTGCACAGAAAATTAAGTCACCCTGATCATCACACCTGTTGAGGTTGAACTAATCAATAAATCCTTAAAATAAGTATTAGTTATAATTTACATTTCCAACGAATAAATCTCGAAAAACATTCCCTTGTTATAGCCTCAGGGCCATTTATCGCCCGAGAGTGGCTTCCGTCTAACCAGATGCTGTTTTATTGCCCTTTGCTTACATTTCAAGGAGTTGTCGCGTATCATTCTTCGATTCACATTTTATTTTTACATAATATTCCTTTTTGCATCCCGATAGTTGTTCCATCCCTTCACTTCCTAATTCATTAGTGTGCAACGAATCTTTTTACGGGCTTGTTTTGTGGAACATGCATCATTATTTCGTCACGATGTCTGTAATTTTCGAATTTTGAGCCAAAATGGGTATCAAACGACTAGGTTGGACTCACTGATGAAGAATCCGTGGTCAAAATTGATTCTGGCGTTCGGCCGTCCTTCCGGCCGTGTGCGCTGTAACTCTCGAAAGGAACTACCTAGAGTCTTGAAATTTTCAGATTTGGTTACGAGCCTGAATATCTCGGTTAAGTTCGTTAATGGGCCAAATCTGCCGAATGGTTTTTGTGCTACAGCCATTTGAAATTTTGATTTCTCAATAACTCGAAAAATATTTATCTGATCGAAAGGAAACTTGGTTGGAAGATGCACAGTGTCAATGGGAAGAATTATCCATGGAAAAATTGGAGAAGAAAATTTTTTTTTTCGAAAATTTTTATATTTCATTGAAATTTCACTGAAATTTCCAAGTCACCATTCCGCACTGTGAACAAGCGCGTAAAAGCTGCTGACTTCACGTCAGTGCTTTTCTAGATTTTTTATAGTTTAGGTCGGCCTAACTGCCAAACGTAAAATGAAAAGACATTTAGAGACTTGATTTTTTTTGTTGAACCGGTTCAATTCCGAAAGCTGAATTCGCGAATGGGTGAAACCATCCAATGACGCCACATATATAGATATATAATTAATTACAAGAAATTCGACACATTTTTTTTCTCAATATCTCCAAAGATAAATATCAGATGGAACTGAACTTAGAAACACTGTTGTAAAATACTGAACCGAGGTTCTCACCAATTTTATTGAAATCTGATGAAAAGCTTCCGGTTGAAAAATTCTTCAACAAAAATTCCCAAAATATTTGAATACATTTTTACAGTTTTTCACCCCTACGATCCTAACAAAATTTGTCAGTTTTAAGTATTTTTCTACTTACTACATAGTTTGAATCTGTTCGCTTCTGTTCTTCTTGGAATATTGAGGAAATAACCTCAATCTTCCAATATCTCCGAATATAAATATCGGATCAAACTGAAATTCGAAGCGCTGTTTTGAAATATTGATTTCAAGCTTTATCCCAATTTTCAATCTGATCGTGTCGATAGTCATCGAGATATTAAGGAAATATTCTGAAAATTTCAAATAACAACGAAATTTTACATATTTTTTTTTTAATACCTCCGGAAATAAATATTAGATCAAATTGAAATTGGAAAAAACTGTTGTAGAATACTCACTTCAAAGTCGGCGCTGAATTTCATCGAAATCTATTCAATAAATTAGAAAAAACAATTGTTTTTTCGATAAATATGTGAATAATTTTAGAAAAACAATTTTTTCTTGGTTCGCGTTAATATATTCTCCGAGTAATTACGAAGTTTCGATGTGGTCGCATATGTTCTTCTCGACATATCCAGGTATATATATATATATTCTTTTGAGAACGAGCATTACAATTCTAAGATATATCCAGGTAATTTCAAACAACGAAATTTGACAATTTTTTTTTCATATATCCCCGAAAGCAAATATCTCAAGTTTAAATTTGAAATTCCGTTTTTGAATATTGATTCCAAGGCCTGTGACGGATTTCATTAAAATCTGATCAAAATGTTCCAAGAAAAAAAAATTTCCACAAAAATTTCAAACATTTTCGGGTAAACATTTTCTTTTAATTTTTTAACCACTGGATCCATACGAAATTTTGCGGAAGGTTTCGCTTTGGTATCCTTCAACTTATTACGATGTTTCGATCTGATCGCATTTGTTTTTCTTGATATGTAGAGGAAATAACGTCAAAATTTTTGTCATATTTCTCCGAAAGTAAATATCGTATCGAATTGAAATTTGAAACGTTCTTGTTGGAAGACTGATTCTAAGATATATGTGCCGAATTCAGTTGAAATCTGATCAACACTTTCCGAGAAAAAGAAATTTCCAATGAAAATTTCGAAAATTTTTGAATAATTATTTCTATAAATTTTTTAACAATTAGATCCATACAAAACTCCACACTTATTTGTTTGTTGGTATTCAAGAACTTGTCACGAAATTTCAATTCAATCGAATCAGTTCTCCATGAAATATCGAGAAATTAACCCAAAATTTCATATACTCCAAAACTGTTTGGTCGATTTGGTCCAATAACGAATTCAGTCGAGATTTTCAGGATTTAAGCCCAACCTGAGAAATTCAAAACTCTAGGTCCTTTCTTTCGAAAGTTAGAACGCACAAGGTCGGACGGACAGAATCAAATTTGAGTCTAACCTAGTCGTTTGAGACCAATTTCAGCTCAAAATTCGAGAGTTGCAGACATTGTGACGAGACGATAACGCGTTGTTCCCCAGAACAAGCGCGTAAATACAGTGGAAATTACCGAATACATATTCATTCTAACCGTTAAATAAGAAAGTAAAAGGATAGAAAACCATAGGCGATTGAAAAGCTATCTGTGCAAAATGCCTCCATTCAATGTAGAACGAGAGCATCATTAAGGGGTTACAGGTTCCCCGTAAGTTCAGGTACGATGACGAATGACGACAGAGCGAGCTAATAGCTCTGGGAGCTACTATATCGTTATAAAACAAATTGTATGACAATTGATTAAAACATTTACAGATTGATTGAAGCAAACCCTGTCCAAATGATGAATTGAAAAAATAGTTCAAGCTCTGAGCGACAAAAACATCGAAAAACGATAAGTGACAAACCCTTGCAAGGGGCAATAAAATAATCTGGTAGACGGGTGCCACTTTCGGTTGTCAAATAGCCCTGAGGCAATAACAAGGGAATTATTTCTAAGAATTATTCGTTAGAAATTCAAAATATAACAGATACTTTGTTAGGGTTTATAAATTATTTCAATACTATATTCAGGTGCAACGATGAGTGTGACTTAATTTTCTGCGCACAGATAACCCCTTATACGTATTAACCTATAGAAAATAATTAACCTTCATATGGGTGAAATACGATGAGAATATTCTGTAAGTGCGAAACAAGCTCAGAGTTAGAACAAGTATACTGAATATTGGCGTGCATTGTTCATCTCGTAGAGGAACGATAATTCCATTAACAGTTTAGTTTATATTCGAAATAATTTATGGGATTGAAATAGGTTGGAAGTGAGACACTAATTCATTCCTTCAAGCGACGTTTCGCGACTGTTTTGTTGCTTCTTCAAGCTTTTTAATATAGAATACTTATGAATAAATCAACATAGTATAGGATTTCAAAAATTTATTTTCCTACCTCGGAAGCAGTTATTTGAATTGAAACAGTATTTTCATCGATATTGAATCGGAAAGATAAACAAAACTGACATATGACGTGACGAACATATGAATGAAATCCTGTTCTTCGATTCTCAGATGAATAACTTTTTGGATGAACAGGAACCACTACCACATCAACACATCAACTGCTTCGGAGGTAAGAAAATAAGTTTTTGAATTCCTATACTATGTTGATTTATTCATGTTGTTTCACTAAGTATTCTATATTAGAGAGCTTGACGAAGCAACAAAACAGTACCTAGCGAAAAGTGAAGGAATGAATTCCAATCCCACGAATTATTCTACATATAAAAATGAATGAAAGGAATACGAGATCACAGTCGAGTGTACTTTATATTGTGATAATAAGATATTTTATAGCTGAAATTTGACGTGCCTATCTTTCAAACATTTTTCGTGTCTTTTGAACTACTCATATTTTAGCGTCACAATAGTGACGTCACACGCAAACATTTTAGAAAACAGTTCGTAAAAGTCGAAAACATAAGTTCGAATACTGTTAAATCTTTTATAACTGGTATTTTAGCGCCGTAGCGGTGACACCGGTGACGTCACACGCAATATTATATTCCATTTTAGCGAACTTCTTAATGACGTCATCAGTTCGATGATCGCCTAAAACGGATTTTTCAGGACCTTCCGTTTTTTGTTGGTTAAAATTGATAATTTTCATCCTTATCAGATTTTGAATGCTATGTTTTCTTTGTCTCTTCAACGCGTGCGGAATACATTGTAATTGATGAATAATGAAGTAAAAAAAACAAACCTTCCCCATATTTTGAAGATTCATACTTCCATACATTAATAATCACGAAATTTCACTGAAATGAGTGAAATATCAAATAACGCGGTCTCCTTACTCACACAAGCATAATAATCAGCAGCAATAATAAACCTACCTCTCCTTAACCCGGTTTGAAAAGCTTAATATTCTATTAAAGTGAAAATTTTCCTGAAATACTTATCTAACCAACTAAATCAATACAAAAACAGTTCAGAGTTATTCAGCGTTGGTCGTAATCAAAACAAATACAATGTAATATTACGCATCATAAGCCTGAATTCGTATGGTCATGGGTAGCCCAATGGTAGAGCTTTATACTTGCGACGCAGATTGTCCGGGTTCTATTCCCGCAGCGGACGATTGGTTGGTGTTGGATTTTTCAGGTTGGTGGTTTCTCGTATTTCTATAGGTGGGTCGTACGTCAGAGTCTCAAGTTGGTGGGTTTCAGGAAGGTCGGTGATGGGGGGTGGTGGTTGGTCATGAGTTTCGTAGTGGGTTGATTCTGTGTACTTGAAAAACGCGAATATATTTATAATTTTATTGTTTTACTTTTTGAATATTGGCCCAATATTGGAAACCAATATTGGCCCAATATTGGTATTCTATATTTGACCAATGTATATTTCCAATATTGGGCTTATGTTGGTAACCAATGTTGGCCCAATATTGCAAAAGGTCAACATTCTTTATTGGGTCAATATCGGTATTCGATGTTGGGCCAATATAGATATTCAATATTGGGCTTATATTGGTTTCCAATGTTGGCCAAAATATTGCAAAAAGTGAACATTCATTATTGGGCCAATATTGGTATCATATATTGGGCCAATATGGATGTCCAATATTGGGCCAATATGGATGTCTAATATTGGGCGTAAATCGGTATCCAATGTTGGCCCAATATTGCAAAAAGTCAACATTCATTATTGGGCCAATATTGGTATCATATATTGGGCCAATATGGATGTCCAATATTGGGCCTATGTTGGTATCCAATATTGGCCCAATATTGCAAAAAGTCAACATTCTTTATTGGGCCAATATTGAGAAACTATGTTGGGCCAATATTTTCACAATATTGGCCCAATATTGGTCCAATATTTGTGTGCTACTGGGGAGGGTGTTCTTCGTCAAATGACAGGTATAGTATATTTCGAACCAATGCTCTGATTCGACTGAAATTTTCACCAATCATTCCTCTTCGCAATCCGGAATAACGTTTCAAAAATAAAAAGTCTAACTTTCGAAACAACTGAGATACATGTATTATGTCATCCTGACATAATACATGTCACAAGTTTTTCACTTTATTACCGATATTTTATTAGATTTCTAGTTCGAAATGAACAATTATGGATCTATGGGAGATGATTCCCCAATAAAGGGGCCTGTAGCGTTCTTCGTTCATCTGAGGATCTGAAAATCATCGCTTGGAAGACTGAACCTGGTCGAAAGACCCTCTCGGTCATGAGCAAATGTAGGTAATATTATTTACTGCTTCCTTCTGGTTTTCTGTCCCTCTTTCTGTTTCAGATATTATGTCAAGATATTTTGTCGAAATGAATTCAAGATGACGAAAAAATTATTTTCAAATGAAAAAGATGCCATCCATCTTCTATAAACAAATTACTACACTTATGCGGGGAGACAGAATTTTTCCTGAGGTTTTTATCTGTGCTCTTGTATCATACGCAAATATGTATGGTACCCCGTTTACATTTCCTCTGCTAACACTGTGATATATCTTAGAATTGTAATGCTCGTTCTCAAAAGAATATATATATATATACAGGGTGTTCTTCGTCAAATGACAGGTATAGTATCTTTCGAACCAACGCTCTGATTCGACTGAAATTTTCACCAATCATTCCTCTTCACAATCCAGAATAACGTTCCAAAAATAAAAAGTCTAACTTTCGAAACAACTGAGATACAGGGTGTTCTTCGTCAAATGACAGGTATAGTATCTTTCGAACCAATGCTCTGATTCGACTGAAATTTTCACCAATCATTCCTCTTCACAATCCAGAATAACGTTCCAAAAATAAAAAGTCTAACTTTCGAAACAACTGAGATACAGGGTGTTCTTCGTCAAATGACAAGTATAGTATCTTTCGAACCAATGCTCTGATTCGACTGAAATTTTCACCAATCATTCCTCTTCACAATCCAGAATAACGATTCAAAATTAAAAAGTCTAACTTTCGAAACAACTGAGATACAGGGTGTTCTTCGTCAAATGACAGGTATAGTATCTTTCAAACCAATGCTCTGATTCGACTGAAATTTTCACCAATCATTCCTCTTCACAATCCAGAATAACGTTCCAAAAATAAAAAGTCTAACTTTCGAAACAACTGAGATACAGGGTGTTCTTCGTCAAATGACAAGTATAGTATCTTTCGAACCAATGCTCTGATTCGACTGAAATTTTCACCAATCATTCCTCTTCACAATCCAGAATAACGATTCAAAAATAAAAAGTCTAACTTTCGAAACAACTGAGATACAGGGTGTTCTTCGTCAAATGACAGGTATAGTATCTTTCGAACCAATGCTCTGATTCGACTGAAATTTTCACCAATCATTCCTCTTCAAAATCCAGAATAACATTCCAAAAATAAAAAGTCTAACTTTCGAAACAACTGAGATACAGGGTGTTCTTCGTCAAATGACAGGTATAGTATCTTTCGAACCAATGCTCTGATTCGACTGAAATTTTCACCAATCATTCCTCTTCACAATCCAGAATAACGTTTCAAAAATAAAAAGTCTAACTTTCGAAACAACTGAGATACAGGGTGTTCTTCGTCAAATGACAGGTATAGTATCTTTCGAACCAATGCTCTGATTCGACTGAAGTTTTCACCAATCATTCCTCTTCACAATCCAGAATAACGTTCCAAAAATAAAAAGTCTAACTTTCGAAACAACTGAGATACAGGGTGTTCTTCGTCAAATGACAAGTATAGTATCTTTCGAACCAATGCTCTGATTCGACTGAAATTTTCACCAATCATTCCTCTTCACAATCCAGAATAACGATTCAAAAATAAAAAGTCTAACTTTTGAAACAACTGAGATACAGGGTGTTCTTCGTCAAATGACAGGTATAGTATCTTTCGAACCAATGCTCTGATTCGACTGAAATTTTCACCAATCATTCCTCTTCAGAATCCAGAATAACGTTTCAAAAATAAAAAGTCTGACTTTCGAAACAACTGAGATACAGGGTGTTCTTCGTCAAATGACAGGTATAGTATCTTTCGAACCAATGCTCTGATTCGACTGAAATTTTCACCAATCATTCCTCTTCACAATCCAGAATAACGTTCCAAAAATAAAAAGTCTAACTTTCGAAACAACTGAGATACAGGGTGTTCTTCGTCAAATGACAAGTATAGTATCTTTCGAACCAATGCTCTGATTCGACTGAAATTTTCACCAATCATTCCTCTTCACAATCCAGAATAACGATTCAAAAATAAAAAGTCTAACTTTCGAAACAACTGAGATACAGGGTGTTCTTCGTCAAATGACAGGTATAGTATCTTTCGAACCAATGCTCTGATTCGACTGAAATTTTCACCAATCATTCCTCTTCACAATCCAGAATAACGTTCCAAAAATAAAAAGTCTAACTTTCGAAACAACTGAGATACAGGGTGTTCTTCGTCAAATGACAGGTATAGTATCTTTCGAACCAATGCTCTGATTCGACTGAAATTTTCACCAATCATTCCTCTTCACAATCCAGAATAACGTTCCAAAAATAAAAAGTCTAACTTTCGAAACAACTGAGATACAGGGTGTTCTTCGTCAAATGACAGGTAAAGTATCTTTCGAACCAATGCTCTGATTCGACTGAAATTTTCACCAATCATTCCTTTTCACAATCCAGAATAACGTTCCAAAAATAAAAAGTCTTACTCTCGAAACAACTGAGATACAGGGTGTTCTTCGTCAAATGACAGGTATAGTATCTTTCGAACCAATGCTCTGATTCGACTGAAATTTTCACCAATCATTCCTCTTCAAAATCCAGAATAACGTTCCAAAAATAAAAAGTCTTACTTTTGAAACAACTGAGATACAGGGTGTTCTTCTTCAAATGACAGGTATAGTATCTTTCGAACCAATGCTCTGATTCGACTGAAATTTTCACCAATCATTCCTCTTCACAATCCAGAATAACGTTCCAAAAATAAAAAGTTTAACTTTCGAAACAACTGAGATACAGGGTGTTCTTCGTCAAATGACAAATATAGTATCTTTCAAACCAATGCTCTGATTCGACTGAAATTTTCACCAATCATTCCTCTTCACAATCCAGAATAACGATTCAAAAATAAAAAGTCTAACTTTCGAAACAACTGAGATACAGGGTGTTCTTCGTCAAATGACAGGTATAGTATCTTTCGAACCAATGCTCTGATTCGACTGAAATTTTCACCAATAATTCCTCTTCAAAATCCAGAATAACGTTCCAAAAATAAAAAGTCTAACTTTCGAAACAACTGAGATACAGGGTGTTCTTCGTCAAATGACAGGTATAGTATCTTTCGAACCAATGCTCTGATTCGACTGAAATTTTCACCAATCATTCCTCTTCACAATCCAGAATAACGTTTCAAAAATAAAAAGTCTAACTTTCGAAACAACTGAGATACAGGGTGTTCTTCGTCAAATGACAGGTATAGTATCTTTCGAACCAATGCTCTGATTCGACTGAAATTTTCACCAATCATTCCTCTTCACAATCCAGAATAACGTTTCAAAAATAAAAAGTCTAACTTTCGAAACAACTGAGATACAGGGTGTTCTTCGTCAAATGACAGGTATAGTATCTTTCGAACCAATGCTCTGATTCGACTGAAATTTTCACCAATCATTCCTCTTCACAATCCAGAATAACGTTCCAAAAATAAAAAGTCTTACTTTCGAAACAACTGAGATACAGGGTGTTCTTCGTCAAATGACAAGTATAGTATCTTTCGAACCAATGCTCTGATTCGACTGAAATTTTCACCAATCATTCCTCTTCACAATCCAGAATAACGATTCAAAAATAAAAAGTCTAACTTTCGAAACAACTGAGATACAGGGTGTTCTTCGTCAAATGACAGGTATAGTATCTTTCGAACCAATGCTCTGATTCGACTGAAATTTTCACCAATCATTCCTCTTCAAAATCCAGAATAACGTTCCAAAAATAAAAAGTCTAACTTTCGAAACAACTGAGATACAGGGTGTTCTTCGTCAAATGACAGGTATAGTATCTTTCGAACCAATGCTCTGATTCGACTGAAATTTTCACCAATCATTCCTCTTCACAATCCAGAATAACGTTTCAAAAATGAAAAGTCTAACTTTCGAAACAACTGAGATACAGGGTGTTCTTCGTCAAATGACAGGTATAGTATCTTTCGAACCAATGCTCTGATTCGACTGAAATTTTCACCAATCATTCCTCTTCACAATCCAGAATAACGCTTCAAAAATAAAAAGTCTAACTTTCGAAACAACTGAGATACAGGGTGTTCTTCGTCAAATGACAGGTATAGTATCTTTCGAACCAATGCTCTGATTCGACTGAAATTTTCACCAATCATTCCTCTTCAAAGTCCAGAATAACGTTCCAAAAATAAAAAGTCTAACTTCCGAAACAACTGAGATACAGGGTGTTCTTCGTCAAATGACAGGTATAGTATCTTTCGAACCAATGCTCTGATTCGACTGAAATTTTCACCAATCATTCCTCTTCACAATCCAGAATAACGTTTCAAAAATGAAAAGTCTAACTTTCGAAACAACTGAGATACAGGGTGTTCTTCGTCAAATGACAGGTATAGTATCTTTCGAACCAATGCTCTGATTCGACTGAAATTTTCACCAATCATTCCTCATCACAATCCAGAATAACGTTTCAAAAATAAAAAGTCTAACTTTCGAAACAACTGAGATACAGGGTGTTCTTCGTCTAATGACAGGTATAGTATCTTTCGAACCAATGCTCTGATTCGACTGAAATTTTCACCAATCATTCCTCTTCAAAATCCAGAATAACGTTCCAAAAATAAAAAGTCTAACTTTCGAAACAACTGAGATACAGGGTGTTCTTCGTCAAATGACAAGTATAGTATCTTTCGAACCAATGCTCTGATTCGACTGAAATTTTCACCAATCATTCCTCTTCACAATCCAGAATAACGATTCAAAAATAAAAAGTCTTACTTTCGAAACAACTGAGATACAGGGTGTTCTTCGTCAAATGACAGGTATAGTATCTTTCGAACCAAAGTTCTGATTCGACTGAAATTTTTACCAATCATTCCTCTTCACAATCCAGAATAACGTTCCAAAAATAAAAAGTCTAACTTTCGAAACAACTGAGATACAGGGTGTTCTTCGTCAAATGACAAGTATAGTATCTTTCGAACCAATGCTCTGATTCGACTGAAATTTTCACCAATCATTCCTCTTCACAATCCAGAATAACGATTCAAAAATAAAAAGTCTAACTTTCGAAACAACTGAGATACAGGGTGTTCTTCGTCAAATGACAGGTATAGTATCTTTCGAACCAATGCTCTGATTCGACTGAAATTTTCACCAATCATTCCCCTTCACAATCCAGAATAACGTTCCAAAAATAAAAAGTCTAACTTTCGAAACAACTGAGATACAGGGTGTTCTTCGTCAAATGACAGGTATAGTATCTTTCGAACCAATGCTCTGATTCGACTGAAATTTTCACCAATCATTCCTCTTCACAATCCAGAATAACGTTCCAAAAATAAAAAGTCTAACTTTCGAAACAACTGAGATACAGGGTGTTCTTCGTCAAATGACAAGTATAGTATCTTTCGAACCAATGCTCTGATTCGACTGAAATTTTAACCAATCATTCCTCTTCACAATCCAGAATAACGATTCAAAAATAAAAAGTCTAACTTTCGAAACAACTGAGATACAGGGTGTTCTTCGTCAAATGACAGGTATAGTATCTTTCGAACCAATGCTCTGATTCGACTGAAATTTTCACCAATCATTCCTCTTCACAATCCAGAATAACGATTCAAAAGTTAAAAGTCTAACTTTCGAAACAACTGAGATACAGGGTGATCTTCGTCAAATGACAGGTATAGTATCTTTCGAACCAATGCTCTGATTCGACTGAAATTTTCACCAATCATTCCTCTTCAAACTCCAGAATAACGTTCCAAAAATAAAAAGTCTTACTTTCGAAACAACTGAGATACAGGGTGTTCTTCGTCAAATGACAGGTAAAGTATCTTTCGAACCAATGCTCTGATTCGACTGAAATTTTCACCAATCATTCCTCTTCAAAATCCAGAATAACGTTCCAAAAATAAAAAGTCTAACTTTCGAAACAACTGAGATACAGGGTGTTTTTCGTCAAATGACAGGTATAGTATCTTTCGAACCAATGCTCTGATTCGACTGAAATTTTCACCAATCATTCCTCTGCACAATCCAGAATAACGTTTCAAAAATAAAAAGTCTAACTTCCGAAACAACTGAGATACAGGGTGTTCTTCGTCAAATGACAGGTATAGTATCTTTCGAACCAATGCTCTGATTCGACTGAAATTTTCACCAATCATTTCTCTTCACAATCCAGAATAACGTTTCAAAAATAAAAAGTCTAACTTTCGAAACAACTGAGATACAGGGTGTTCTTCGTCAAATGACAGGTATAGTATCTTTCGAACCAATGCTCTGATTCGACTGAAATTTTCACCAATCATTCCTCTTCGCAATCCGGAATAACGTTTCAAAAATAAAAAGTCTAACTTTCGAAACAACTGAGATACATGTATTATGTCATCCTGACATAATACATGTCACAAGTTTTTCACTTTATTACCGATATTTTATTAGATTTCTAGTTCGAAATGAACAATTATGGATCTATGGGAGATGATTCCCCAATAAAGGGGCCTGTAGCGTTCTTCGTTCATCTGAGGATCTGAAAATCATCGCTTGGAAGACTGAACCTGGTCGAAAGACCCTCTCGGTCATGAGCAAATGTAGGTAATATTATTTACTGCTTCCTTCTGGTTTTCTGTCCCTCTTTCTGTTTCAGATATTATGTCAAGATATTTTGTCGAAATGAATTCAAGATGACGAAAAAATTATTTTCAAATGAAAAAGATGCCATCCATCTTCTATAAACAAATTACTACACTTATGCGGGGAGACAGAATTTTTCCTGAGGTTTTTATCTGTGCTCTTGTATCATACGCAAATATGTATGGTACCCCGTTTACATTTCCTCTGCTAACACTGTGATATATCTTAGAATTGTAATGCTCGTTCTCAAAAGAATATATATATATATACAGGGTGTTCTTCGTCAAATGACAGGTATAGTATCTTTCGAACCAACGCTCTGATTCGACTGAAATTTTCACCAATCATTCCTCTTCACAATCCAGAATAACGTTCCAAAAATAAAAAGTCTAACTTTCGAAACAACTGAGATACAGGGTGTTCTTCGTCAAATGACAGGTATAGTATCTTTCGAACCAATGCTCTGATTCGACTGAAATTTTCACCAATCATTCCTCTTCACAATCCAGAATAACGTTCCAAAAATAAAAAGTCTAACTTTCGAAACAACTGAGATACAGGGTGTTCTTCGTCAAATGACAAGTATAGTATCTTTCGAACCAATGCTCTGATTCGACTGAAATTTTCACCAATCATTCTTCTTCACAATCCAGAATAACGATTCAAAATTAAAAAGTCTAACTTTCGAAACAACTGAGATACAGGGTGTTCTTCGTCAAATGACAGGTATAGTATCTTTCAAACCAATGCTCTGATTCGACTGAAATTTTCACCAATCATTCCTCTTCACAATCCAGAATAACGTTCCAAAAATAAAAAGTCTAACTTTCGAAACAACTGAGATACAGGGTGTTCTTCGTCAAATGACAAGTATAGTATCTTTCGAACCAATGCTCTGATTCGACTGAAATTTTCACCAATCATTCCTCTTCACAATCCAGAATAACGATTCAAAAATAAAAAGTCTAACTTTCGAAACAACTGAGATACAGGGTGTTCTTCGTCAAATGACAGGTATAGTATCTTTCGAACCAATGCTCTGATTCGACTGAAATTTTCACCAATCATTCCTCTTCAAAATCCAGAATAACATTCCAAAAATAAAAAGTCTAACTTTCGAAACAACTGAGATACAGGGTGTTCTTCGTCAAATGACAGGTATAGTATCTTTCGAACCAATGCTCTGATTCGACTGAAATTTTCACCAATCATTCCTCTTCACAATCCAGAATAACGTTTCAAAAATAAAAAGTCTAACTTTCGAAACAACTGAGATACAGGGTGTTCTTCGTCAAATGACAGGTATAGTATCTTTCGAACCAATGCTCTGATTCGACTGAAGTTTTCACCAATCATTCCTCTTCACAATCCAGAATAACGTTCCAAAAATAAAAAGTCTAACTTTCGAAACAACTGAGATACAGGGTGTTCTTCGTCAAATGACAAGTATAGTATCTTTCGAACCAATGCTCTGATTCGACTGAAATTTTCACCAATCATTCCTCTTCACAATCCAGAATAACGATTCAAAAATAAAAAGTCTAACTTTTGAAACAACTGAGATACAGGGTGTTCTTCGTCAAATGACAGGTATAGTATCTTTCGAACCAATGCTCTGATTCGACTGAAATTTTCACCAATCATTCCTCTTCAGAATCCAGAATAACGTTTCAAAAATAAAAAGTCTGACTTTCGAAACAACTGAGATACAGGGTGTTCTTCGTCAAATGACAGGTATAGTATCTTTCGAACCAATGCTCTGATTCGACTGAAATTTTCACCAATCATTCCTCTTCACAATCCAGAATAACGTTCCAAAAATAAAAAGTCTAACTTTCGAAACAACTGAGATACAGGGTGTTCTTCGTCAAATGACAAGTATAGTATCTTTCGAACCAATGCTCTGATTCGACTGAAATTTTCACCAATCATTCCTCTTCACAATCCAGAATAACGATTCAAAAATAAAAAGTCTAACTTTCGAAACAACTGAGATACAGGGTGTTCTTCGTCAAATGACAGGTATAGTATCTTTCGAACCAATGCTCTGATTCGACTGAAATTTTCACCAATCATTCCTCTTCACAATCCAGAATAACGTTCCAAAAATAAAAAGTCTAACTTTCGAAACAACTGAGATACAGGGTGTTCTTCGTCAAATGACAGGTATAGTATCTTTCGAACCAATGCTCTGATTCGACTGAAATTTTCACCAATCATTCCTCTTCACAATCCAGAATAACGTTCCAAATATAAAAAGTCTAACTTTCGAAACAACTGAGATACAGGGTGTTCTTCGTCAAATGACAGGTAAAGTATCTTTCGAACCAATGCTCTGATTCGACTGAAATTTTCACCAATCATTCCTTTTCACAATCCAGAATAACGTTCCAAAAATAAAAAGTCTTACTCTCGAAACAACTGAGATACAGGGTGTTCTTCGTCAAATGACAGGTATAGTATCTTTCGAACCAATGCTCTGATTCGACTGAAATTTTCACCAATCATTCCTCT
Organism: Myrrha octodecimguttata; assembly: GCA_958510865.1. Lineage (NCBI taxonomy): Eukaryota > Metazoa > Arthropoda > Insecta > Coleoptera > Coccinellidae > Myrrha > Myrrha octodecimguttata. Next base: position 14,121 of record CAUEHS010000305.1, on the reverse strand, counting down.
TCAAAATCCAGAATAACGTTCCAAAAATAAAAAGTCTTACTTTTGAAACAACTGAGATACAGGGTGTTCTTCTTCAAATGACAGGTATAGTATCTTTCGAACCAATGCTCTGATTCGACTGAAATTTTCACCAATCATTCCTCTTCACAATCCAGAATAACGTTCCAAAAATAAAAAGTTTAACTTTCGAAACAACTGAGATACAGGGTGTTCTTCGTCAAATGACAAATATAGTATCTTTCAAACCAATGCTCTGATTCGACTGAAATTTTCACCAATCATTCCTCTTCACAATCCAGAATAACGATTCAAAAATAAAAAGTCTAACTTTCGAAACAACTGAGATACAGGGTGTTCTTCGTCAAATGACAGGTATAGTATCTTTCGAACCAATGCTCTGATTCGACTCAAATTTTCACCAATAATTCCTCTTCAAAATCCAGAATAACGTTCCAAAAATAAAAAGTCTAACTTTCGAAACAACTGAGATACAGGGTGTTCTTCGTCAAATGACAGGTATAGTATCTTTCGAACCAATGCTCTGATTCGACTGAAATTTTCACCAATCATTCCTCTTCACAATCCAGAATAACGTTTCAAAAATAAAAAGTCTAACTTTCGAAACAACTGAGATACAGGGTGTTCTTCGTCAAATGACAGGTATAGTATCTTTCGAACCAATGCTCTGATTCGACTGAAATTTTCACCAATCATTCCTCTTCACAATCCAGAATAACGTTTCAAAAATAAAAAGTCTAACTTTCGAAACAACTGAGATACAGGGTGTTCTTCGTCAAATGACAGGTATAGTATCTTTCGAACCAATGCTCTGATTCGACTGAAATTTTCACCAATCATTCCTCTTCACAATCCAGAATAACGTTCCAAAAATAAAAAGTCTTACTTTCGAAACAACTGAGATACAGGGTGTTCTTCGTCAAATGACAAGTATAGTATCTTTCGAACCAATGCTCTGATTCGACTGAAATTTTCACCAATCATTCCTCTTCACAATCCAGAATAACGATTCAAAAATAAAAAGTCTAACTTTCGAAACAACTGAGATACAGGGTGTTCTTCGTCAAATGACAGGTATAGTATCTTTCGAACCAATGCTCTGATTCGACTGAAATTTTCACCAATCATTCCTCTTCAATATCCAGAATAACGTTCCAAAAATAAAAAGTCTAACTTTCGAAACAACTGAGATACAGGGTGTTCTTCGTCAAATGACAGGTATAGTATCTTTCGAACCAATGCTCTGATTCGACTGAAATTTTCACCAATCATTCCTCTTCACAATCCAGAATAACGTTTCAAAAATGAAAAGTCTAACTTTCGAAACAACTGAGATACAGGGTGTTCTTCGTCAAATGACAGGTATAGTATCTTTCGAACCAAAGTTCTGATTCGACTGAAATTTTTACCAATCATTCCTCTTCACAATCCAGAATAACGTTCCAAAAATAAAAAGTCTAACTTTCGAAACAACTGAGATACAGGGTGTTCTTCGTCAAATGACAAGTATAGTATCTTTCGAACCAATGCTCTGATTCGACTGAAATTTTCACCAATCATTCCTCTTCACAATCCAGAATAACGATTCAAAAATAAAAAGTCTAACTTTCGAAACAACTGAGATACAGGGTGTTCTTCGTCAAATGACAGGTATAGTATCTTTCGAACCAATGCTCTGATTCGACTGAAATTTTCACCAATCATTCCCCTTCACAATCCAGAATAACGTTCCAAAAATAAAAAGTCTAACTTTCGAAACAACTGAGATACAGGGTGTTCTTCGTCAAATGACAGGTATAGTATCTTTCGAACCAATGCTCTGATTCGACTGAAATTTTCACCAATCATTCCTCTTCACAATCCAGAATAACGTTCCAAAAATAAAAAGTCTAACTTTCGAAACAACTGAGATACAGGGTGTTCTTCGTCAAATGACAAGTATAGTATCTTTCGAACCAACGCTCTGATTCGACTGAAATTTTAACCAATCATTCCTCTTCACAATCCAGAATAACGATTCAAAAATAAAAAGTCTAACTTTCGAAACAACTGAGATACAGGGTGTTCTTCGTCAAATGACAGGTATAGTATCTTTCGAACCAATGCTCTGATTCGACTGAAATTTTCACCAATCATTCCTCTTCACAATCCAGAATAACGATTCAAAAGTAAAAAGTCTAACTTTCGAAACAACTGAGATACAGGGTGTTCTTCGTCAAATGACAGGTATAGTATCTTTCGAACCAATGCTCTGATTCGACTGAAATTTTCACCAATCATTCCTCTTCAAACTCCAGAATAACGTTCCAAAAATAAAAAGTCTTACTTTCGAAACAACTGGGATACAGGGTGTTCTTCGTCAAATGACAGGTAAAGTATCTTTCGAACCAATGCTCTGATTCGACTGAAATTTTCACCAATCATTCCTCTTCAAAATCCAGAGTAACGTTCCAAAAATAAAAAGTCTAACTTTCGAAACAACTGAGATACAGGGTGTTTTTCGTCAAATGACAGGTATAGTATCTTTCGAACCAATGCTCTGATTCGACTGAAATTTTCACCAATCATTCCTCTGCACAATCCAGAATAACGTTTCAAAAATAAAAAGTCTAACTTCCGAAACAACTGAGATACAGGGTGTTCTTCGTCAAATGACAGGTATAGTATCTTTCGAACCAATGCTCTGATTCGACTGAAATTTTCACCAATCATTTCTCTTCACAATCCAGAATAACGTTTCAAAAATAAAAAGTCTAACTTTCGAAACAACTGAGATACAGGGTGTTCTTCGTCAAATGACAGGTATAGTATCTTTCGAACCAATGCTCTGATTCGACTGAAATTTTCACCAATCATTCCTCTTCACAATCCAGAATAACGTTCCAAAAATAAAAAGTCTAACTTTCGAAACAACTGAGATACAGGGTGTTCTTCGTCAAATGACAAGTATAGTATCTTTCGAACCAATGCTCTGATTCGACTGAAATTTTCACCAATCATTCCTCTTCACAATCCAGAATAACGATTCAAAAATAAAAAGTCTAACTTACGAAACAACTGAGATACAGGGTGTTCTTCGTCAAATGACAGGTATAGTATCTTTCGAACCAATGCTCTGATTCGACTGAAATTTTCACCAATCATTCCTCTTCACAATCCAGAATAACGTTTCAAAAATAAAAAGTCTAACTTTCGAAACAACTGAGATACAGGGTGTTCTTCGTCAAATGACAAGTATAGTATCTTTCGAACCAATGCTCTGATTCGACTGAAATTTTCACCAATCATTCCTCTTCACAATCCAGAATAACGATTCAAAAATAAAAAGTCTAACTTTCGAAACAACTGAGATACAGGGTGTTCTTCGTCAAATGACAGGTATAGTATCTTTCGAACCAATGCTCTGATTCGACTGAAATTTTCACCAATCATTCCTCTTCAAAATCCAGAATAACGTTCCAAAAATAAAAAGTCTAACTTTCGAAACAACTGAGATACAGGGTGTTCTTCGTCAAATGACAGGTATAGTATCTTTCGAACCAATGCTCTGATTCGACTGAAATTTTCACCAATCATTCCTCTTCACAATCAAGAATAACGTTTCAAAAATAAAAAGTCTTACTTTCGAAACAACTGAGATACAGGGTGTTCTTCGTCAAATGACAGGTATGGTATCTTTCGAACCAATGCTCTGATTCGACTGAAATTTTCACCAATCATTCCTCTTCACAATCCAGAATAACGTTCCAAAAATAAAAAGTCTAACTTTCGAAACAACTGAGATACAGGGTGTTCTTCGTCAAATGACAAGTATAGTATCTTTCGAACCAATGCTCTGATTCGACTGAAATTTTCACCAATCATTCCTCTTTACAATCCAGAATAATGATTCAAAAATAAAAAGTCTAACTTTCGAAACAACTGAGATACAGGGTGTTCTTCGTCAAATGACAGGTATAGTATCTTTCGAACCAATGCTCTGATTCGACTGAAATTTTCACCAATCATTCCTCTTCACAATCCAGAATAACGTTCCAAAAATAAAAAGTCTAACTTTCGAAACAACTGAGATACAGGGTGTTCTTCGTCAAATGACAGGTATAGTATCTTTCGAACCAATGCTCTGATTCGACTGAAATTTTCACCAATCATTCCTCTTCACAATCCAGAATAACGTTCCAAAAATAAAAAGTCTAACTTTCGAAACAACTGAGATACAGGGTGTTCTTCGTCAAATGACAAGTATAGTATCTTTCGAACCAATGCTCTGATTCGACTGAAATTTTCACCAATCATTCTTCTTCACAATCCAGAATAACGATTCAAAAATAAAAAGTCTAACTTTCGAAACAACTGAGATACAGGGTGTTCTTCGTCAAATGACAGGTATAGCATCTTTCGAACCAATGCTCTGATTCGACTGAAATTTTCACCAATCATTCCTCTTCACAATCCAGAATAACGTTCCAAAAATAAAAAGTCTAACTTTCGAAACAACTGAGATACAGGGTGTTCTTCGTCAAATGACAGGTATAGTATCTTTCGAACCAATGCTCTGATTCGACTGAAATTTTCACCAATCATTCCTCTTCACAATCCAGAATAACGTTCCAAAAATAAAAAGTCTAACTTTCGAAACAACTGAGATACAGGGTGTTCTTCGTCAAATGACAGGTATAGTATCTTTCGAACCAATGCTCTGATTCGACTGAAATTTTCACCAATCATTCCTCTTCACAATCCAGAATAACGTTCCAAAAATAAAAAGTCTAACTTTCGAAACAACTGAGATACAGGGTGTTCTTCGTCAAATGACAAGTATAGTATCTTTCGAACCAATGCTCTGATTCGACTGAAATTTTCACCAATCATTCCTCTTCACAATCCAGAATAACGATTCAAAAATAAAAAGTCTAACTTTCGAAACAACTGAGATACAGGAAGTTCTTCGTCAAATGACAGGTATAGTATCTTTCGAACCAATGCTCTGATTCGACTGAAATTTTCACCAATCATTCCTCTTCACAATCCAGAATAACGTTCCAAAAATAAAAAGTCTAATTTTCGAAACAACTGAGATACAGGGTGTTCTTCGTCAAATGACAGGTATAGTATCTTTCGAACCAATGCTCTGATTCGACTGAAATTTTCACCAATCATTCCTCCTCACAATCCAGAATAACGTTCCAAAAATAAAAAGTCGAACTTTCGAAACAACTGAGATACAGGGTGTTCTTCGTCAAATGACAAGTATAGTATCTTTCGAACCAATGCTCTGATTCGACTGAAATTTTAACCAATCATTCCTCTTCACAATCCAGAATAACGATTCAAAAATAAGAAGTCTAACTTTCGAAACAACTGAGATACAGGGTGTTCTTCGTCAAATGACAGGTATAGTATCTTTCGAACCAATGCTCTGATTCGACTGAAATTTTCACCAATCATTCCTCTTCACAATCCAGAATAACGATTCAAAAATAAAAAGTCTAACTTTCGAAACAACTGAGATACAGGGTGTTCTTCGTCAAATGACAGGTATAGTATCTTTCGAACCAATGCTCTGATTCGACTGAAATTTTCACCAATCATTCCTCTTCAAAATCCAGAATAACGTTCCAAAAATAAAAAGTCTAACTTTCGAAACAACTGAGATACAGGGTGTTCTTCGTCAAATGACAGGTATAGTATCTTTCGAACCAATGCTCTGATTCGACTGAAATTTTCACCAATCATTCCTCTTCAAAATCCAGAATAACGTTCCAAAAATAAAAAGTCTAACTTTCGAAACAACTGAGATACAGGGTGTTCTTCGTCAAATGACAGGTATAGTATCTTTCGAACCAATGCTCTGATTCGACTGAAATTTTCACCAATCATTCCTCTGCACAATCCAGAATAACATTTCAAAAATAAAAAGTCTAACTTCCGAAACAACTGAGATACAGGGTGTTCTTCGTCAAATGACAGGTATAGTATCTTTCGAACCAATGCTCTGATTCGACTGAAATTTTCACCAATCATTTCTCTTCACAATCCAGAATAACGTTTCAAAAATAAAAAGTCTAACTTTCGAAACAACTGAGATACAGGGTGTTCTTCGTCAAATGACAGGTATAGTATCTTTCGAACCAATGCTCTGATTCGACTGAAATTTTCACCAATCATTCCTCTTCACAATCCAGAATAACGTTCCAAAAATAAAAAGTCTAACTTTCGAAACAACTGAGATACAGGGTGTTCTTCGTCAAATGACAAGTATAGTATCTTTCGAACCAATGCTCTGATTCGACTGAAATTTTCACCAATCATTCCTCTTCACAATCCAGAATAACGATTCAAAAATAAAAAGTCTAACTTACGAAACAACTGAGATACAGGGTGTTCTTCGTCAAATGACAGGTATAGTATCTTTCGAACCAATGCTCCGATTTGACTGAAATTTTCACCAATCATTCCTCTTCACAATCCAGAATAACGTTTCAAAAATAAAAAGTCTAACTTTCGAAACAACTGAGATACAGGGTGTTCTTCGTCAAATGACAAGTATAGTATCTTTCGAACCAATGCTCTGATTCGACTGAAATTTTCACCAATCATTCCTCTTCACAATCCAGAATAACGATTCAAAAATAAAAAGTCTAACTTTCGAAACAACTGAGATACAGGGTGTTCTTCTTCAAATGACAGGTATAGTATCTTTCGAACCAATGCTCTGATTCGACTGAAATTTTCACCAATCATTCCTCTTCAAAATCCGGAATAACGTTCCAAAAATAAAAAGTCTAACTTTCGAAACAACTGAGATACAGGGTGTTCTACGTCAAATGACAGGTATAGTATCTTTCGAACCAATGCTCTGATTCGACTGAAATTTTCACCAATCATTCCTCTTCACAATCCAGAATAACGTTTCAAAAATAAAAAGTCCTACTTTCGAAACAACTGAGATACAGGGTGTTCTTCGTCAAATGACAGGTATAGTATCTTTCGAACCAATGCTCTGATTCGACTGAAATTTTCACCAATCATTCCTCTTCACAATCCAGAATAACGTTCCAAAAATAAAAAGTCTAACTTTCGAAACAACTGAGATACAGGGTGTTCTTCGTCAAATGACAAGTATAGTATCTTTCGAACCAATGCTCTGATTCGACTGAAATTTTCACCAATCATTCCTCTTCACAATCCAGAATAATGATTCAAAAATAAAAAGTCTAACTCTCGAAACAACTGAGATACAGGGTGTTCTTCGTCAAATGACAGGTATAGTATCTTTCGAACCAATGCTCTGATTCGACTGAAATTTTCACCAATCATTCCTCTTCACAATCCAGAATAACGTTCCAAAAATAAAAAGTCTAACTTTCGAAACAACTGAGATACAGGGTGTTCTTCGTCAAATGACAGGTATAGTATCTTTCGAACCAATGCTCTGATTCGACTGAAATTTTCACCAATCATTCCTCTTCACAATCCAGAATAACGTTCCAAAAATAAAAAGTCTAACTTTCGAAACAACTGAGATACAGGGTGTTCTTCGTCAAATGACAAGTATAGTATCTTTCGAACCAATGCTCTGATTCGACTGAAATTTTCACCAATCATTCTTCTTCACAATCCAGAATAACGATTCAAAAATAAAAAGTCTAACTTTCGAAACAACTGAGATACAGGGTGTTCTTCGTCAAATGACAGGTATAGTATCTTTCGAACCAATGCTCTGATTCGACTGAAATTTTCACCAATCATTCCTCTTCACAATCCAGAATAACGTTCCAAAAATAAAAAGTCTAACTTTCGAAACAACTGAGATACAGGGTGTTCTTCGTCAAATGACAAGTATAGTATCTTTCGAACCAATGCTCTGATTCGACTGAAATTTTCACCAATCATTCTTCTTCACAATCCAGAATAACGTTCCAAAAATAAAAAGTCTAACTTTCGAAACAACTGAGATACAGGGTGTTCTTCGTCAAATGACAGGTATAGTATCTTTCGAACCAATGCTCTGATTCGACTGAAATTTTCACCAATCATTCCTCTTCACAATCCAGAATAACGTTCCAAAAATAAAAAGTCTAACTTTTGAAACAACTGAGATACAGGGTGTTCTTCGTCAAATGACAGGTATAGTATCTTTCGAACCAATGCTCTGATTCGACTGAAATTTTCACCAATCATTCCTCTTCAAAATCCAGTATAACGTTCCAAAAATAAGAAGTCTAACTTTCGAAACAACTGAGATACAGGGTGTTCTTCGTCAAATGACAGGTATAGTATCTTTCGAACCAATGCTCTGATTCGACTGAAATTTTCACCAATCATTCCTCTTCACAATACAGAATAACGTTCCAAAAATAAAAAGTCTAACTTTCGAAACAACTGAGATACAGGGTGTTTTTCGTCAAATGACAAGTATAGTATCTTTCGAACCAATGCTCTGATTCGACTGAAATTTTCACCAATTATTCCTCTTCACAATCCAGAATAACGATTCAAAAATAAAAAGTCTAACTTTCGAAACAAATGAGATACAGGGTGTTCTTCGTCAAATGACAGGTATAGTATCTTTCGAACCAATGCTCTGATTCGACTGAAATTTTCACCAATCATTCCTCTTCAAAATCCAGAATAACGTTCCAAAAATAAAAAGTCTAACTTTCGAAACAACTGAGTTACAGGGTGTTCTTCGTCAAATGACAGGTATAGTATCTTTCGAACCAATGCTCTGATTCGACTGAAATTTTCACCAATCATTCCTCTTCACAATCCAGAATAACGTTTCAAAAATAAAAAGTCTAACTTTCGAAACAACTGAGATACAGGGTGTTCTTCGTCAAATGACAGGTATAGTATCTTTCGAATCAATGCTCTGATTCGACTGAAATTTTCACCAATCATTCCTCTTCACAATCCAGAATAACGTTCCAAAAATAAAAAGTCTAACTTTCGAAACAACTGAGATACAGGGTGTTCTTCGTCAAATGACAAGTATAGTATCTTTCGAACCAATGCTCTGATTCGACTGAAATTTTCACCAATTATTCCTCTTCACAATCCAGAATAACGATTCAAAAATAAAAAGTCTAACTTTCGAATCAACTGAGATACAGGGTGTTCTTCGTCAAATGACAGGTATAGTATCTTTCGAACCAATGCTCTGATTCGACTGAAATTTTCACCAATCATTCCTCTTCAAAATCCAGAATAACGTTCCAAAAATAAAAAGTCTAACTTTCGAAACAACTGAGATACAGGGTGTTCTTCGTCAAATGACAGGTATAGTATCTTTCGAACCAATGCTCTGATTCGACTGAAATTTTCACCAATCATTCCTCTGCACAATCCAGAATAACGTTTCAAAAATAAAAAGTCTAACTTCCGAAACAACTGAGATACAGGGTGTTCTTCGTCAAATGACAGGTATAGTATCTTTCGAACCAATGCTCTGATTCGACTGAAATTTTCACCAATCATTTCTCTTCACAATCCAGAATAACGTTTCAAAAATAAAAAGTCTAACTTTCGAAACAACTGAGATACAGGGTGTTCTTCGTCAAATGACAGGTATAGTATCTTTCGAACCAATGCTCTGATTCGACTGAAATTTTCACCAATCATTCCTCTTCACAATCCAGAATAACGTTCCAAAAATAAAAAGTCTAACTTTCGAAACAACTGAGATACAGGGTGTTCTTCGTCAAATGACAAGTATAGTATCTTTCGAACCAATGCTCTGATTCGACTGAAATTTTCACCAATCATTCCTCTTCACAATCCAGAATAACGATTCAAAAATAAAAAGTCTAACTTACGAAACAACTGAGATACAGGGTGTTCTTCGTCAAATGACAGGTATAGTATCTTTCGAACCAATGCTCCGATTTGACTGAAATTTTCACCAATCATTCCTCTTCACAATCCAGAATAACGTTTCAAAAATAAAAAGTCTTACTTTCGAAACAACTGAGATACAGGGTGTTCTTCGTCAAATGACAAGTATAGTATCTTTCGAACCAATGCTCTGATTCGACTGAAATTTTCACCAATCATTCCTCTTCACAATCCAGAATAACGATTCAAAAATAAAAAGTCTAACTTTCGAAACAACTGAGATACAGGGTGTTCTTCTTCAAATGACAGGTATAGTATCTTTCGAACCAATGCTCTGATTCGACTGAAATTTTCACCAATCATTCCTCTTCAAAATCCGGAATAACGTTCCAAAAATAAAAAGTCTAACTTTCGAAACAACTGAGATACAGGGTGTTCTACGTCAAATGACAGGTATAGTATCTTTCGAACCAATGCTCTGATTCGACTGAAATTTTCACCAATCATTCCTCTTCACAATCCAGAATAACGTTTCAAAAATAAAAAGTCCTACTTTCGAAACAACTGAGATACAGGGTGTTCTTCGTCAAATGACAGGTATAGTATCTTTCGAACCAATGCTCTGATTCGACTGAAATTTTCACCAATCATTCCTCTTCACAATCCAGAATAACGTTCCAAAAATAAAAAGTCTAACTTTCGAAACAACTGAGATACAGGGTGTTCTTCGTCAAATGACAAGTATAGTATCTTTCGAACCAATGCTCTGATTCGACTGAAATTTTCACCAATCATTCCTCTTCACAATCCAGAATAATGATTCAAAAATAAAAAGTCTAACTCTCGAAACAACTGAGATACAGGGTGTTCTTCGTCAAATGACAGGTATAGTATCTTTCGAACCAATGCTCTGATTCGACTGAAATTTTCACCAATCATTCCTCTTCACAATCCAGAATAACGTTCCAAAAATAAAAAGTCTAACTTTCGAAACAACTGAGATACAGGGTGTTCTTCGTCAAATGACAGGTATAGTATCTTTCGAACCAATGCTCTGATTCGACTGAAATTTTCACCAATCATTCCTCTTCACAATCCAGAATAACGTTCCAAAAATAAAAAGTCTAACTTTCGAAACAACTGAGATACAGGGTGTTCTTCGTCAAATGACAAGTATAGTATCTTTCGAACCAATGCTCTGATTCGACTGAAATTTTCACCAATCATTCTTCTTCACAATCCAGAATAACGATTCAAAAATAAAAAGTCTAACTTTCGAAACAACTGAGATACAGGGTGTTCTTCGTCAAATGACAGGTATAGTATCTTTCGAACCAATGCTCTGATTCGACTGAAATTTTCACCAATCATTCCTCTTCACAATCCAGAATAACGTTCCAAAAATAAAAAGTCTAACTTTCGAAACAACTGAGATACAGGGTGTTCTTCGTCAAATGACAGGTATAGTATCTTTCGAACCAATGCTCTGATTCGACTGAAATTTTCACCAATCATTCCTCTTCACAATCCAGAATAACGTTCCAAAAATAAAAAGTCTAACTTTTGAAACAACTGAGATACAGGGTGTTCTTCGTCAAATGACAGGTATAGTATCTTTCGAACCAATGCTCTGATTCGACTGAAATTTTCACCAATCATTCCTCTTCAAAATCCAGTATAACGTTCCAAAAATAAGAAGTCTAACTTTCGAAACAACTGAGATACAGGGTGTTCTTCGTCAAATGACAGGTATAGTATCTTTCGAACCAATGCTCTGATTCGACTGAAATTTTCACCAATCATTCCTCTTCACAATACAGAATAACGTTCCAAAAATAAAAAGTCTAACTTTCGAAACAACTGAGATACAGGGTGTTTTTCGTCAAATGGCAAGTATAGTATCTTTCGAACCAATGCTCTGATTCGACTGAAATTTTCACCAATTATTCCTCTTCACAATCCAGAATAACGATTCAAAAATAAAAAGTCTAACTTTCGAAACAAATGAGATACAGGGTGTTCTTCGTCAAATGACAGGTATAGTATCTTTCGAACCAATGCTCTGATTCGACTGAAATTTTCACCAATCATTCCTCTTCAAAATCCAGAATAACGTTCCAAAAATAAAAAGTCTAACTTTCGAAACAACTGAGTTACAGGGTGTTCTTCGTCAAATGACAGGTATAGTATCTTTCGAACCAATGCTCTGATTCGACTGAAATTTTCACCAATCATTCCTCTTCACAATCCAGAATAACGTTTCAAAAATAAAAAGTCTAACTTTCGAAACAACTGAGATACAGGGTGTTCTTCGTCAAATGACAGGTATAGTATCTTTCGAATCAATGCTCTGATTCGACTGAAATTTTCACCAATCATTCCTCTTCACAATCCAGAATAACGTTCCAAAAATAAAAAGTCTAACTTTCGAAACAACTGAGATACAGGGTGTTCTTCGTCAAATGACAAGTATAGTATCTTTCGAACCAATGCTCTGATTCGACTGAAATTTTCACCAATTATTCCTCTTCACAATCCAGAATAACGATTCAAAAATAAAAAGTCTAACTTTCGAATCAACTGAGATACAGGGTGTTCTTCGTCAAATGACAGGTATAGTATCTTTCGAACCAATGCTCTGATTCGACTGAAATTTTCACCAATCATTCCTCTTCACAATCCAGAATAACGTCTCAAAAATAAAAAGTCTAACTTTCGAAACAACTGAGATACAGGGTGTTCTTCGTCAAATGACAGGTATAGTATCTTTCGAACCAATGCTCTGATTCGACTGAAATTTTCACCAATCATTCCTCTTCACAATCCAGAATAACGTTCCAAAAATAAAAAGTCTAACTTTCGAAACAACTGAGATACAGGGTGTTCTTCGTCAAATGACAAGTATAGTATCTTTCGAACCAATGCTCTGATTCGACTGAAATTTTCACCAATCATTCCTCTTCACAATCCAGAATAACGTTCCAAAAATAAAAAGTCTAACTTTCGAAACAACTGAGATACAGGGTGTCCTTCGTCAAATGACAGGTATAGTATCTTTCGAACCAATGCTCTGATTCGACTGAAATTTTTACCAATCATTCCTCTTCACAATCCAGAATAACGTTCCAAAAATAAAAAGTCTAACTTTCGAAACAACTGAGATACAGGGTGTTCTTCGTCAAATGACAGGTATAGTATCTTTCGAACCAATGCTCTGATTCGACTGAAATTTTCACCAATCATTCCTCTTCACAATCCAGAATAACGTTCCAAAAATAAAAAGTCTAACTTTCGAAACAACTGAGATACAGGGCGTTCTTCGTCAAATGACAGGTATAGTATCTTTCGAACCAATGCTCTGATTCGACTGAAATTTTCACCAATCATTCCCCTTCACAATCCAGAATAACGTTCCAAAAATAAAAAGTCTAACTTTCGAAACAACTGAGATACAGGGTGTTCTTCGTCAAATGACAGGTATAGTATCTTTCGAACCAATGCTCTGATTCGACTGAAATTTTCACCAATCATTCCTCTTCAAAATCCAGAATAACGTTCCAAAAATAAAAAGTCTAACTTTCGAAACAACTGAGATACAGGGTGTTCTTCGTCAAATGACAGGTATAGTATCTTTCGAACCAATGCTCTGATTCGACTGAAATTTTCACCAATCATTCCTCTTCACAATCCAGAATAACGTTCCAAAAATAAAAAGTCTAACTTTCGAAACAACTGAGATACAGGGTGTTCTTCGTCAAATGACAAGTATAGTATCTTTCGAACCAATGCTCTGATTCGACTGAAATTTTCACCAATCATTCCTCTTCACAATCCAGAATAACTATTCAAAAATAAAAAGTCTAACTTCCGAATCAACTGAGATACAGGGTGTTCTTCGTCAAATGACAGGTATAGTATCTTTCGAACCAATGCTCTGATTCGACTGAAATTTTCACCAATCATTCCTCTTCAAAATCCAGAATAACGTTCCAAAAATAAAAAGTCTTACTTTCGAAACAACTGAGATACAGGGTGTTCTTCGTCAAATGACAGGTATAGTATCTTTCGAACCAATGCTCTGATTCGACTGAACTTTTCACCAATCATTCCTCTTCACAATCCAGAATAACGTTTCAAAAATAAAAAGTCTAACTTTCGAAACAACTGAGATACAGGGTGTTCTTCGTCAAATGACAGGTATAGTATCTTTCGAACCAATGCTCTGATTCGACTGAAATTTTCACCAATCATTCCTCTTTACAATCC
>CAUEHS010000304.1:0-79326 GCA_958510865.1 Myrrha octodecimguttata | reverse complement strand
TTACCCTTAACCCTTACCCTTACCCTTACCCTTACCCTTACCCTTACCCTTACCCTTGCTTTTACCCTTAAGCTCACCCTTACCCTTACCCTTACCCTTACCCTTACCCTTACCCTTACCCTTTACCCTTACCCTTACCCTTGCTTTTACCCTTAGGCTTACCCTTACCTTTACCCTCACCCTTACCCTTACCCTTACCCTTACCCTTGCTTTTACCCTTAAGCTTACCCTTACCCTTACCCTTACCCTTAGCTTACCCTTATCCTTACCCTTACCCTTAACCTTACCCTTACCCTTACCCTTACCCTTACCCTTACCCTTACCCTTGCTTTTACCCTTAAGCTTACCCTTACCCTTACCCTTACCCTTACCCTTACCCTTGCTTTTACCCTTAAGCTTACCCTTACCCTTACCCTTACCCTTAAGCTTACCCTTACCCTTACCCTTACCCTTACCCTTACCCTTACCCTTACCCTTACCCTTACCCTTACCCTTACCCTTACCCTTACCCTTACCCTTACCCTTACCCTTACCCTTACCCTTGCTTTTACCCTTAAGCTTACCCTTACCCTTACCCTTACCCTTACCCTTAAGCTTACCCTTACCCTTACCCTTACCCTTACCCTTACCCTTAACCTTACCCTTGCTTTTACCCTTAAGCTTACCCTTACCCTTACCCTTACCCTTACCCTTAAGCTTACCCCCCTTACCCTTACCTTACCCTTACCCTTACCCTTGCTTTTACCCTTAAGCTTACCCTTACCCTTACCCTTACCCTTACCCCTTAAGCTTACCCTTACCCTTACCCTTACCCTTACCCTTACCCTTACCCTTACCCTTACCTTTGCTTTTACCCTTAAGCTTACCCTTACCCTTACCCTTACCCTTAACCTTGCTTTTACCCTTAAGCTTACCCTTACCCTTACCCTTACCCTTACCCTTAAGCTTACCCTTACCCTTACCCTTACCCTTACCCTTACCCTTACCCTTACCCTTGCTTTTACCCTTAAGTATACCCTTACCCTTACCCTTACCCTTACCCTTAACCTTACCCTTACCCTTGCTCTTACCCTTAGGCTTACCCTTACCTTACCTTACCCTTACCCTTACCCTTACCCTTACCCTTACCCTTACCCTTAACCCTTACCCTTACCCTTACCCTTACCCTTGCTTTTACCCTTAAGCTTACCCTTACCCTTACCCTTACCCTTACCCTTACCCTTACCCTTACCCTTACCCTTACCTTACCCTTACCCTTGCTTTTACCCTTAAGCTTACCCTTACCCTTACCCTTACCCTTACCCTTACCCTTGCTTTTACCCTTAGGCTTACCCTTACCCTTACCCTTACCCTTACCCTTGCTTTTACCCTTAAGCTTACCCTTACCCTTACCCTTACCCTTACCCTTACACTTACCCTTACCCTTACCCTTACCCTTACCCCTTACTCTTACCCTTACCCTTACCCTTACCCTTACCCTTACCCTTACCCTTACCCTTACCCTTACCCTTACCCTTACCCTTGCTTTTACCCTTAGGCTTACCCTTACCTTTACCCTTACCCTTACCCTTACCCTTACCCTTACCCTTGCTTTTACCCTTAAGCTTACCCTTACCCTTACCCTTACCCTTACCCTTACCCTTACCCTTACCCTTACCCTTAGCCTTACCCTTACCCTTGCTTTTAACCTTAAGCTTACCCTTACCTACCCTTACCCTTACCCTTACCCTTACCCTTACCCTTACCCTTACCCTTACCCTTACCCTTACCCTTACCCTCACCCTTGCTTTTACCCCTTAAGCTTACCCTTACCCTTAACCCTTACCCTTACACTTACCCTTGCTTTTACCCTTAAGCTTACCCTTACCCTTACCCTTACCCTTACCCTTACCCTTGCTTTTACCCTTAGGCTTACCCTTACCCTTACCCTTACCCTTACCCTTGCTTTTACCCTTAAGCTTACCCTTACCCTTACCACTTAACCCTTACTCTTACCCTTACCCTTACCCTTACCCTTACCCTTGCTTTTACCCTTAGGCTTACCTTACCTTTACCCTTACCCTTACCCTTACCCTTACCCTTACCCTTACCTTACCCTTACCCTTACCCTTGCTTTTACCCTTAAGCTTACCCTTACCCTTACCCTTACCCTTACCCTTACCCTTACCCTTGACCTTACCCTTACCCTTACCCTTGCTTTTACCCTTAAGCTCACTCCTTACCCTTACCCTTACCCTTACCCTTACCCTTACCCTTACTCTTACCCTTACCCTTGCTTTTACCCTTAAGCTTACCCTTACCCTTACCCTTACCCTTACCCTTAAGCTTACCCTTACCCTTACCCTTAGCCCTTACCCTTACCCTTACCCTTACCCTTGCTTTTACCCTTAAGCTTACCCTTACCCTTACCCTTACCCTTACCCTTGCTTTTACCCTTAAGCTTACCCTTACCCTTACCCTTACCCTTACCCTTAAGCTTACCCTTACCCTTACCCTTACCCTTACCCTTACCCTTACCCTTGCTTTTACCCTTAGCTTACCCTTACCCTTACCCCTTACCCTTACCCTTACCCTTACCCTTACCCTTACCCTTACCCTTACCCTTACCTTACCCTTACCCTTGCTTTTACCCTTAGGCTTACCCTTACCTTCACCCTTACCATTACCCTTACCCTTACCCTTACCCTTACCCTTGCTTTTACCCTTAAGCTTACCCTTACCCTTACCCTTACCCTTACCCTTACCCTTACCCTTACCCTTACCCTTGCTTTTACCCTTAAGCTTACCCTTACCCTTACCCTTACCCTTACCCTTACCCTTACCCTTACCCTTACCCTTACCCTTACCCTTGCTTTTACCCTTAGGCTTACCCTTACCTTTACCCTCACCCTTACCCTTACCCTTACCCTTACCCTTGCTTTTACCCTTAAGCTTACCCTTACCCTTTACCCTTACCCTTACCCTTAAGCTTACCCTTATCCTTACCCTTACCCTTAACCTTACCCTTACCCTTACCCTTACCCTTACCCTTACCCTTGCTTTTACCCTTAAGCTTACCCTTACCCTTACCCTTACCCTTACCCTTACCCTTGCTTTTACCCTTAAGCTTACCCTTACCCTTACCCTTACCCTTAAGCTTACCCTTACCCTTACCCTTACCCTTACCCTTACCCTTACCCTTACCCTTACCCTTACCCTTACCCTTACCCTTACCCTTACCCTTACCCTTACCCTTACCCTTACCCTTAAGCTTACCCTTACCCTTACCCTTACCCTTACCCTTACCCTTGCTTTTACCCTTAAGCTTACCCTTACCCTTACCCTTAAGCTTACCCTTACCCTTACCCTTACCCTTACCCTTACCCTTGCTTTTACCCTTAAGCTTACCCTTACCCTTACCCTTACCCTTACCCTTAAGCTTACCCTTACCCTTACCCTTACCCTTACCCTTACCCTTACCCTTACCCTTACCCTTGCTTTTACCCTTAAGCTTACCCTTACCCTTACCCTTACCCTTAACCTTGCTTTTACCCTTAAGCTTACCCTTACCCTTACCCTTACCCTTACCCTTAAGCTTACCCTTACCCTTACCCTTACCCTTACCCTTACCCTTGCTTTTACCCTTAAGTTTACCCTTACCCTTACCCTTACCCTTACCCTTAACCTTACCCTTACCCTTGCTCTTACCCTTAGGCTTACCCTTACCTTTACCCTTACCCTTACCCTTACCCTTACCCTTACCCTTACCCTTACCCTTACCCTTACCCTTACCCTTACCCTTGCTTTTACCCTTAAGCTTACCCTTACCCTTACCCTTACCCTTACCCTTACCCTTACCCTTACCCTTACCCTTACCCTTACCCTTACCCTTGCTTTTACCCTTAAGCTTACCCTTACCCTTACCCTTACCCTTACCCTTACCCTTGCTTTTACCCTTAGGCTTACCCTTACCCTTACCCTTACCCTTACCCTTGCTTTTACCCTTAAGCTTACCCTTACCCTTACCCTTACCCTTACCCTTACCCTTACCCTTACCCTTACCCTTACCCTTACTCTTACCCTTACCCTTACCCTTACCCTTACCCTTACCCTTACCCTTACCCTTACCCTTACCCTTACCCTTACCCTTGCTTTTACCCTTAGGCTTACCCTTACCTTTACCCTTACCCTTACCCTTACCCTTACCCTTACCCTTGCTTTTACCCTTAAGCTTACCCTTACCCTTACCCTTACCCTTACCCTTACCCTTACCCTTACCCTTACCCTTACCCTTACCATTAGCCTTACCCTTACCCTTGCTTTTACCGTTAAGCTTACCCTTACCCTTACCCTTACCCTTACCCTTACCCTTACCCTTACCCTTACCCTTACCCTTACCCTTACCCTCACCCTTGCTTTTACCCTTAAGCTTACCCTTACCCTTACCCTTACCCTTACCCTTACCCTTGCTTTTACCCTTAAGCTTACCCTTACCCTTACCCTTACCCTTACCCTTACCCTTGCTTTTACCCTTAGGCTTACCCTTACCCTTACCCTTACCCTTACCCTTGCTTTTACCCTTAAGCTTACCCTTACCCTTACCCTTACCCTTACTCTTACCCTTACCCTTACCCTTACCCTTACCCTTGCTTTTACCCTTAGGCTTACCCTTACCTTTACCCTTACCCTTACCCTTACCCTTACCCTTACCCTTACCCTTACCCTTACCCTTACCCTTACCCTTGCTTTTACCCTTAAGCTTACCCTTACCCTTACCCTTACCCTTACCCTTACCCTTACCCTTACCCTTACCCTTACCCTTACCCTTGCTTTTACCCTTAAGCTCACCCTTACCCTTACCCTTACCCTTACCCTTACCCTTACCCTTACCCTTACTCTTACCCTTACCCTTGCTTTTACCCTTAAGCTTACCCTTACCCTTACCCTTACCCTTACCCTTAAGCTTACCCTTACCCTTACCCTTACCCTTACCCTTACCCTTACCCTTACCCTTGCTTTTACCCTTAAGCTTACCCTTACCCTTACCCTTACCCTTACCCTTGCTTTTACCCTTAAGCTTACCCTTACCCTTACCCTTACCCTTACCCTTAAGCTTACCCTTACCCTTACCCTTACCCTTACCCTTACCCTTACCCTTGCTTTTACCCTTAAGCTTACCCTTACCCTTACCCTTACCCTTACCCTTACCCTTACCCTTACCCTTACCCTTACCCTTACCCTTACCCTTACCCTTGCTTTTACCCTTAGGCTTACCCTTACCTTCACCCTTACCATTACCCTTACCCTTACCCTTACCCTTACCCTTACCCTTGCTTTTACCCTTAAGCTTACCCTTACCCTTACCCTTACCCTTACCCTTACCCTTACCCTTACCCTTACCCTTACCCTTACCCTTACCCTTACCCTTACCCTTACCCTTACCCTTACCCTTACCCTTACCCTTACCCTTACCCTTACCCTTGCTTTTACCCTTAAGCTTACCCTTACCCTTACCCTTACCCTTACCCTTACCCTTACCCTTGCTTTTACCCTTAAGCTTACCCTTACCCTTACTCTTACCCCTACCCTTACCCTTACCCTTACCCTTACCCTTACCCTTACCCTTACCCTTGCTTTTACCCTTAGGCTTACCCTCACCTTTACCCTTACCCTTACCCTTACCCTTACCCTTACCCTTACCCTTACCCTTACCCTTGCTTTTACCCTTGAGCTTACCCTTACCCTTACCCTTACCCTTACCCTTAGCCTTACCCTTACCCTT
This sequence comes from Myrrha octodecimguttata, assembly GCA_958510865.1. NCBI lineage: Eukaryota > Metazoa > Arthropoda > Insecta > Coleoptera > Coccinellidae > Myrrha > Myrrha octodecimguttata. The sequence goes on along the minus strand of CAUEHS010000304.1, from coordinate 73,565 downwards.
GCTTTTACCCTTAAGCTTACCCTTACCCTTACCCTTACCCTTACCCTTACCCTTGCTTTTACCCTTAGGCTTACCCTTACCCTTACCCTTACCCTTACCCTTAAGCTTACCCTTACCCTTACCCTTACCCTTACCCTTACCCTTACCCTTACCCTTACCCTTACCCTTACCCTTACCCTTACCCTTACTTAGGGTAAGGGTAAGCTTAAGGGTAAAAGCAAGGGTAAGGGTAAGGGTAAGGGTAAGAGTAAGGGTAAGGGTAAGGGTAAGGGTAAGCTTAAGGGTAAGGGTAAGGGTAAGGGTAAGGGTAAGCTTAAGGGTAAAAGCAAGGGTAAGGGTAAGGGTAAGGGTAAGGGTAAGGGTAAGCTTAAGGGTAAGGGTAAGGGTAAGGGTAAGGGTAAGCTTAAGGGTAAAAGCAAGGGTAAGGTTAAGGGTAAGGGTAAGGGTAAGGGTAAGGGTAAGGGTAAGCTTAAGGGTAAGGGTAAGGGTAAGGGTAAGGGTAAGCTTAAGGGTAAAAGCAAGGGTAAGGGTAAGGGTAAGAGTAAGGGTAAGGGTAAGGGTAAGGGTAAGGGTAAGGGTAAGGATAAGGGTAAGGGTAAGGGTAAGCTTAAGGGTAAGGGTAAGGGTAAGGGTAAGGGTAAGCTTAAGGGTAAAAGCAAGGGTAAGGGTAAGGGTAAGGGTAAGGGTAAGGGTAAGCTTAAGGGTAAAAGCAAGGGTAAGGGTAAGGGTAAGGGTAAGGGTAAGGGTAAGGGTAAGGGTAAGGGTAAGGGTAAGGGTAAGGGTAAGGGTAAGGGTAAGGGTAAGGGTAAGCTTAAGGGTAAGGGTAAGGGTAAGGGTAAGCTTAAGGGTAAAAGCAAGGGTAAGGGTAAGGGTAAGGGTAAGGGTAAGGGTAAAGGTAAGGGTAAGCCTAAGGGTAAAAGCAAGGGTAAGGGTAAGGGTAAGGGTAAGGGTAAGGGTAAGGGTAAGGGTAAGGGTAAGGGTAAGGGTAAGCTTAAGGGTAAAAGCAAGGGTAAGGGTAAGGGTAAGGGTAAGGGTAAGGGTAAGGGTAAGCTTAAGGGTAAAAGCAAGGGTAAGGGTAAGGGTAAGGGTAAGGGTAAGGGTAAGGGTAAGGTAAGGGTAAGGGTAAGGGTAAGGGTAAGGGTAAGCTTAAGGGTAAAAGCAAGGGTAAGGGTAAGGGTAAGGGTAAGGGTTAGGGTAAGGGTAAAGGTAAGGGTAAGCCTAAGGGTAAAAGCAAGGGTAAGGGTAAGGGTAAGGGTAAGGGTAAGGGTAAGGGTAAGGGTAAGGGTAAGGGTAAGGGTAAGAGTAAGGGTAAGGGTAAGGGTAAGCTTAAGGTAAAGCAAGGGTAAGGGTAAGGGTAAGGGTAAGGGTAAGCCTAAGGGTAAAAGCAAGGGTAAGGGTAAGGTTAAGGGTAAGGGTAAGGGTAAGCTTAAGGGTAAAAGCAAGGGTAAGGGTAAGGGTAAGGGTAAGGGTAAGGGTAAGGGTAAGCTTAAGGGTAAAAGCAAGGGTAAGGGTAAGGGTGAGGGTAAGGGTAAGGGTAAGGGTAAGGGTAAAGGTAAGGGTAAGCCTAAGAGTAAAAGCAAGGGTAAGGGTAAGGGTAAGGGTAAGGTAAGGGTAAGGGTAAGGGTAAGGGTAAGGGTAAGGGTGAGCTTAAGGGTAAAAGCAAGGGTAAGGATAAGGGTAAGGGTAAGGGTAAGGGTAAGGGTAAGGGTAAGGGTAAGGGTAAGGGTAAGGGTAAGGGTAAGGGTAAGGGTAAGGGTAAGGGTAAGCTTACCCTTACCCTTACCCTTAACCTTACACTTACCCTTGCTTTTACCTTAGGCTTACCCTTACCCTTACCCTTACCCTTACCCTTAAGCTTACCCTTACACTTACCCTTACCCTTACCCTTACCCTTACCCTTACCCTTACCCTCACCCTTGCTTTACCCTTAAGCTTACCCTTACCCTTAACCTTACCCTTACCCTTACCCTTACCCTTACCCTTACCCTAACCCTTGCTTTGACCCTTAGGCTTACCCTTACCTTTACCCTTACCCTTACCCTTACCCTTACCCTTACCCTTGCTTTTACCCTTAAGCTTACCCTTACCCTTACCCTTAACCTTACCCTTACCCTTGCTTTACCCTTAGCTTACCCTTACCCTTACCCTTACCCTTACCCTTGCTTTTACCCTTAAGCTCACCCTTACCCTTACCCTTACCCTTGCTTTTACCCTTAGGCTTACCCTTACCCTTACCCTTACCCTTACCCTTGCTTTTACCCTTAAGCTTACCCTTACCCTTACCCTTACCCTTACCCTTACCCTTACCCTTATCCTTACCCTTACCCTTACCCTTACCCTCACCCTTACCCTTACCCTTGCTTTTACCCTTAGGCTTAACCTAACCTTTACCCTTACCCTTACCCTTACCCTAACCCTTACCCTTACCCTTACCCTTACCCTTACCCTTACCCTTACCCTTACCCTTACCCTTACCCTTACCCTTACCCTTGCTTTTACCCTTAAGCTTACCCTTACCCTTACCCTTACCCTTACCCTTACCCTTACCCTTACCCTTGCTTTTACCCTTAAGCTTACCCTTACCCTTACCCTTACCCTACCCTCACCCTTACCCTTACCCTTACCCTTGCTTATACCCTTAAGCTTACCCTTACCCTTACCCTTACCCTTACCCTTACCCTTACCCTTACTCTTACCCTTACCCTTACCCTTACCCTTACCCTTGCTTTTACCCTTAGGCTTACCCTTACCTTTACCCTTACCCTTACCCTTACCCTTACCCTTACCCTTACCCTTACCCTTACCCTTACCCTTACCCTTACCCTTGCTTTTACCCTTAAGCTTACCCTTACCCTTACCCTTACCCTTACCCTTACCCTAACCCTTACCCTTGCTTTTACCCTTAAGCTTACCCTTACCCTTACCCTTACCCTTACCCTTACCCTAACCCTTACCCTTACCCTTACCCTTACCCTTGCTTTTACCCTTAAGCTTACCCTTACCCTTACCCTTACCCTTACCCTTACCCTTACCCTTACCCTTACCCTTACCCTTATCCTTACCCTTGCTTTTACCCTTAAGCTTACCCTTACCCTTACCCTTACCCTTACCCTTACCCTTACCCTTACCCTTACCCTTGCTTTTACTCTTAGGCTTACCCCTACCTTTACCCTTACCCTTACCCTTACCCTTACCCTAACCCTCACCCTTACCCTTACCCTTGCTTTTACCCTTAAGCTTACCCTTACCCTTACCCTTACCCTTACCCTTACCCTTGCTTTTACCCTTAAGCTTACCCTTACCCTTACCCTTAACCTTACCCTTACCCTTGCTTTTACCCTTAGGCTTACCCTTACCCTTACCCTTACCCTTACCCTTGCTTTTACCCTTAAGCTTACCCTTACCCTTACCCTTACTCTTTCCCTTACCCTTACCCTTACCCTTACCCTTACCCTTACCCTTACCCTTACCCTTACCCTTGCTTTTACCCTTAGGCTTACCCTTACCTTTACCCTTACCCTAACCCTTACCCTTACCCTTACCCTTACCCTTACCCTTGCTTTTACCCTTAAGCTTACCCTTACCCTTACCCTTACCCTTACCCTTACCCTTACCCTTACCCTTACCCTTACCCTTACCCTTGCTTTTACCCTTAAGCTTACCCTTACCCTTACCCTTACCCTTACCCTTACCCTTACCCTTACCCTTACCCTTACCCTTGCTTTTACCCTTAAGCTTACCCTTACACTTACCCTTACCCTTACCCTTACCCTTACCCTTACCCTTACCCTTACCCTTACCCTTACCCTTACCCTTGCTTTTACCCTTAGGCTTACCCTTACCTTTACCCTTACCCTTACCCTTACCCTTACCCTTACCCTTGCTTTTACCCCTAAGCTTACCCTTACCCTTACCCTTACCCTTAAGCTTACCCTTACCCTTACCCTTACCCTTACCCTTACCCTTACCCTTACCCTTACCCTTACCCTTACCCTTGCTTTTACCCTTGAGCTTACCCTTACCCTTACCCTTACCCTTACCCTTACCCTTGCTTTTACCCTTAAGCTTACCCTTACCCTTACCCCTACCCTTAAGCTTACCCTTACCCTTACCCTTACCCTTACCCTTACCCTTACCCTTACCCTTACCCTTACCCTTACCCTTACCCTTACCCTTACCCTTACCCTTACCCTTAAGCTTACCCTTACCCTTACCCTTACCCTTACCCTTAACCTTACCCTTGCTTTTACCCTTAAGCTTACCCTTACCCTTACCCTTACCCTTACCCTTAAGCTTACCCTTACCCTTACCCTTACCCTTACCCTCACCCTTGCTTTTACCCTTAAGCTTACCCTTACCCTTACCCTTACCCTTACCCTTAAGCTTACCCTTACCCTTACCCTTACCCTTACCCTTACCCTTACCCTTACCTTGCTTTTACCCTTAAGCTTACCCTTACCCTTACCCTAAGTAAGGGTAAGGGTAAGGGTAAGGGTAAGGGTAAGGGTAAGGGTAAGGGTAAGGGTAAGGGTAAGGGTAAGGGTAAGGGTAAGGGTAAGGGTAAGGGTAAGGGTAAGCTTAAGGGTTAAAGCAAGGGTAAGGGTAAGGGTAAGGGTAAGGGTAAGGGTAAGGGTAAGGGTAAGGGTAAGGGTAAGGGTAAGGGTAAGGGTAAGGGTAAGGGTAAGGGTAAGGGTAAGCTTAAGGGTAAGGGTAAGGGTAAGGGTAAGGGTAAGCCTAAGGGTAAAAGCAAGGGTAAGGGTAAGGGTAAGGGTAAGGGTAAGCTTAAGGGTAAAAGCAAGGGTAAGGGTAAGGCTAAGGGTAAGGGTAAGGCTAAGGGTAAGGGTAAGGGTAAGGGTAAGGGTAAGCTTAAGGGTAAAAGCAAGGGTAAGGGTAAGGGTAAGGGTAAGGGTAAGGGTAAGGGTAAGGGTAAGCTTAAGGGTAAAAGCAAGGGTAAGGGTAAGGGTAAGGGTAAGGGTAAGGGTAAGGGTAAGGGGTACCCTTACCCTTACCCTTACCCTTACCCTTACCCTTACCCTTACCCTTACCCTTACCCTTGCTTTTACCCTTAAGCTTACCCTTACCCTTACCCTTACCCTTACCCTTACCCTAACCCTTACCCTTGCTTTTACCCTTAAGCTTACCCTTACCCTTACCCTTACCCTTACCCTTACCCTTACCCTTACCCTTACCCTTACCCTTACCCTTGCTTTTACCCTTAAGCTTACCCTTACCCTTACCCTTACCCTTACCCTTACCCTTACCCTTACCCTTACCCTTATCCTTACCCTTGCTTTTACCCTTAAGCTTACCCTTACCCTTACCCTTACCCTTACCCTTACCCTTACCCTTACCCTTACCCTTACCCTTGCTTTTACTCTTAGGCTTACCCCTACCTTTACCCTTACCCTTACCCTTACCCTTACCCTAACCCTCACCCTTACCCTTACCCTTGCTTTTACCCTTAAGCTTACCCTTACCCTTACCCTTACCCTTACCCTTACCCTTGCTTTTACCCTTAAGCTTACCCTTACCCTTACCCTTAACCTTACCCTTACCCTTGCTTTTACCCTTAGGCTTACCCTTACCCTTACCCTTACCCTTACCCTTGCTTTTACCCTTAAGCTTACCCTTACCCTTACCCTTACTCTTTCCCTTACCCTTACCCTTACCCTTACCCTTACCCTTACCCTTACCCTTACCCTTACCCTTGCTTTTACCCTTAGGCTTACCCTTACCTTTACCCTTACCCTAACCCTTACCCTTACCCTTACCCTTACCCTTACCCTTGCTTTTACCCTTAAGCTTACCCTTACCCTTACCCTTACCCTTACCCTTACCCTTACCCTTACCCTTACCCTTACCCTTACCCTTGCTTTTACCCTTAAGCTTACCCTTACCCTTACCCTTACCCTTACCCTTACCCTTACCCTTACCCTTACCCTTACCCTTGCTTTTACCCTTAAGCTTACCCTTACACTTACCCTTACCCTTACCCTTACCCTTACCCTTACCCTTACCCTTACCCTTACCCTTACCCTTACCCTTGCTTTTACCCTTAGGCTTACCCTTACCTTTACCCTTACCCTTACCCTTACCCTTACCCTTACCCTTGCTTTTACCCCTAAGCTTACCCTTACCCTTACCCTTACCCTTAAGCTTACCCTTACCCTTACCCTTACCCTTACCCTTACCCTTACCCTTACCCTTACCCTTACCCTTACCCTTGCTTTTACCCTTGAGCTTACCCTTACCCTTACCCTTACCCTTACCCTTACCCTTGCTTTAACCCTTAAGCTTACCCTTACCCTTACCCTTACCCTTAAGCTTACCCTTACCCTTACCCTTACCCTTACCCTTACCCTTACCCTTACCCTTACCCTTACCCTTACCCTTACCCTTACCCTTACCCTTACCCTTACCCTTACCCTTAAGCTTACCCTTACCCTTACCCTTACCCTTACCCTTAACCTTACCCTTGCTTTTACCCTTAAGCTTACCCTTACCCTTACCCTTACCCTTACCCTTAAGCTTACCCTTACCCTTACCCTTACCCTTACCCTTACCCTTGCTTTTACCCTTAAGCTTACCCTTACCCTTACCCTTACCCTTACCCTTAAGCTTACCCTTACCCTTACCCTTACCCTTACCCTTACCCTTACCCTTACCTTGCTTTTACCCTTAAGCTTACCCTTACCCTTACCCTAAGTAAGGGTAAGGGTAAGGGTAAGGGTAAGGGTAAGGGTAAGGGTGAGGGTAAGGGTAAGGGTAAGGGTAAGGGTAAGGGTAAGGGTAAGGGTAAGGGTAAGGGTAAGCTTAAGGGTTAAAGCAAGGGTAAGGGTAAGGGTAAGGGTAAGGGTAAGGGTAAGGGTAAGGGTAAGGGTAAGGGTAAGGGTAAGGGTAAGGGTAAGGGTAAGGGTAAGGGTAAGGGTAAGCTTAAGGGTAAGGGTAAGGGTAAGGGTAAGGGTAAGCCTAAGGGTAAAAGCAAGGGTAAGGGTAAGGGTAAGGGTAAGGGTAAGCTTAAGGGTAAAAGCAAGGGTAAGGGTAAGGCTAAGGGTAAGGGTAAGGCTAAGGGTAAGGGTAAGGGTAAGGGTAAGGGTAAGCTTAAGGGTAAAAGCAAGGGTAAGGGTAAGGGTAAGGGTAAGGGTAAGGGTAAGGGTAAAGGTGAGGGTAAGCCTAAGGGTAAAAGCAAGGGTAAGGGTAAGGGTAAGGGTAAGGGTAAGGGTAAGGGTAAGGGTAGGGGTAAGAGTAAGGGTAAGGGTAAGCTTAAGGGTAAAAGCAAGGGTAAGGGTAAGGGTAAGGGTAAGGGTAAGGGTAAGGGTAAGCTTAAGGGTAAAAGCAAGGGTAAGGGTAAGGGTAAGGGTAAGGGTAAGGGTAAGGGTAAGGGTAAGGGTAAGGGTAAGGGTAAGGGTAAGGGTAAGGGTAAGGGTAAGGGTAAGGGTAAGGGTAAGGGTAAGCTTAAGGGTAAAAGCAAGGGTAAGGGTAAGGGTAAGGGTAAGGGTAAGGGTAAGGGTAATGGTAAGGGTAAAGGTAAGGGTAAGCCTAAGGGTAAAAGCAAGGGTAAGGGTAAGGGTAAGGGTAAGGGTAAGGGTAAGGGTAAGGGTAAGGGTAAGGGTAAGGGTAAGGGTAAGGGTAAGGGTAAGGGTAAGGGTAAGGGTAAGCTTAAGGGTAAAAGCAAGGGTAAGGGTAAGGGTAAGGGTAAGGGTAAGGGTAAGGGTAAGGGTAAGCTTAAGGTTAAGGGTAAGGGTAAGGGTAAGGGTAAGCGTAAGGGTAAAAGCAAGGGTAAGGGTAAGGGTAAGGGTAAGGGTAAGGGTAAGCTTAAGGGTAAAAGCAAGGGTAAGGGTAAGGGTAAGGGTAAGGGTAAGGGTAAGAGTAAGGGTAAGCTTAAGGGTAAGGGTAAGGGTAAGGGTAAGGGTAAGCTTAAGGGTAAAAGCAAGGGTAAGGGTAAGAGTAAGGGTAAGGGTAAGGGTAAGGGTAAGGGTAAGGGTAAGGGTGAGCTTAAGGGTAAAAGCAAGGGTAAGGGTAAGGGTAAGGGTAAGGGTAAGGGTAAGGGTAAGGGAAAGGGTAAGGGTAAGCTTAAGGGTAAAAGCAAGGGTAAGGGTAAGGGTAAGGGTAAAGGTAAGGGTAAGGGTAAGGGTAAGGGTAAGGGTAAGGGTAAAGGTAAGGGTAAGCCTAAGGGTAAAAGCAAGGGTAAGGGTAAGGGTAAGGGTAAGGGTAAGAGTAAGGGTAAGGGTAAGGGTAAGGGTAAGCTTAAGGGTAAAAGCAAGGGTAAGGGTAAGGGTAAGGGTAAGGGTAAGCCTAAGGGTAAAAGCAAGGGTAAGGGTAAGGGTAAGGGTAAGGGTAAGGGTAAGGGTAAGCTTAAGGGTAAAAGCAAGGGTAAGGGTAAGGGTAAGGGTAAGGGTAAGGGTAAGGGTAAGCTTAAGGGTAAAAGCAAGGGTTAGGGTAAGGGTAAGGGTAAGGGTAAGGGTAAGGGTAAGGGTAAGGGTAAGGGTAAGGGTAAGGGTAAGGGTAAGGGTAAGGGTAAGGGTAAGCTTAAGGGTAAAAGCAAGGGTAAGGGTAAGGGTAAGGGTAAGGGTAAGGGTAAGGGTAAGGGTAAGGGTAAGGGTAAGGGTAAGGGTAAGGGTAAGCTTAAGGGTAAAAGCAAGGGTAAGGGTAAGGTTAAAGGTAAGGGTAAGGGTAAAGGTAAGGGTAAGCCTAAGGGTAAAAGCAAGGGTAAGGGTAAGGGTAAGGGTAAGGGTAAGGGTATGGGTAAGGGTAAGGGTAAGGGTAAGGGTAAGGGTAAGGGTAAGGGTAAGGGTAAGGGTAAGGGTAAGCTTAAGGGTAAAAGCAAGGGTAAGGGTAAGGGTAAGGGTAAGGGTAAGCCTAAGGGTAAAAGCAAGGGTAAGGGTAAGGGTAAGGGTAAGGGTAAGGGTAAGCTTAAGGGTAAAAGCAAGGGTAAGGGTAAGGGTAAGGGTAAGGGTAAGGGTAAGGGTAAGGGTAAGCTTAAGGGTAAAAGCAAGGGTAAGGGTAAGGGTAAGGGTAAGGGTAAGGGTAAGGGTAAGGGTAAAGGTAAGGGTAAGCCTAAGGGTAAAAGCAAGGGTAAGGGTAAGGGAAAGGGTAAGGGTAAGGGTAAGGGTAAGGGTAAGGGTAAGGGTAAGCTTAAGGGTAAAAGCAAGGGTAAGGGTAAGGGTAAGGGTAAGGGTAAGGGTAAGGGTAAGGATAAGGGTAAGGGTAAGGGTAAGCTTAAGGGTAAGGGTAAGGGTAAGGGTAAGGGTAAGCTTAAGGGTAAAAGCAAGGGTAAGGGTAAGGGTAAGGGTAAGGGTAAGCTTAAGGGTTAAAGCAAGGGTAAGGGTAAGGGTAAGGGTAAGGGTAAGGGTAAGCTTAAGGGTAAGGGTAAGGGTAAGGGTAAGGGTAAGCTTAAGGGTAAAAGCAAGGGTAAGGGTAAGGGTAAGGGTAAGGGTAAGGGTAAGCTTAAGGGTAAGGGTAAGGGTAAGGGTAAGCTTAAGGGTAAAAGCAAGGGTAAGGTTAAGGGTAAGGGTAAGGGTAAGGGTAAGGGTAAGGGTAAGGGTAAGCTTAAGGGTAAGGGTAAGGGTAAGGGTAAGGGTAAGCTTAAGGGTAAAAGCAAGGATAAGGGTAAGGGTAAGGGTAAGGGTAAGGGTAAGGGTAAGGGTAAGGGTAAGGGTAAGGGTAAGGGTAAGGGTAAGGGTAAGCTTAAGGGTAAGGGTAAGGGTAAGGGTAAGCTTAAGGGTAAAAGCAAGGGTAAGGGTAAGGGTAAGGGTAAGGGTAAGGGTAAGCTTAAGGGTAAAAGCAAGGGTAAGGGTAAGGGTAAGGGTAAGGGTAAGGGTAAGGGTAAGGGTAAGGGTAAGGGTAAGGGTAAGGGTAAGGGTAAGGGTAAGCTTAAGGGTAAGGGTAAGGGTAAGGGTAAGCTTAAGGGTAAAAGCAAGGGTAAGGGTAAGGGTAAGGGTAAGGGTAAGGGTAAAGGTAAGGGTAAGCCTAAGGGTAAAAGCAAGGGTAAGGGTAAGGGTAAGGGTAAGGGTAAGGGTAAGGGTAAGGGTAAGGGTAAGGGTAAGGGTAAGGGTAAGGGTAAGCTTAAGGGTAAAAGCAAGGGTAAGGGTAAGGGTAAGGGTAAGGGTAAGGGTAAGGGTAAGGGTAAGGGTAAGCTTAAGGGTAATAGCAAGGGTAAGGGTAAGGGTAAGGGTAAGGGTAAGGGTAAGGGTAAGGGTAAGGGTAAGGGTAAGGGTAAGGGTAAGGGTAAGGGTAAGGGTAAGCTTAAGGGTAAAAGCAAGGGTAAGGGTAAGGGTAAGGGTAAGGGTAAGGGTTAGGGTAAGGGTAAAGGTAAGGGTAAGCCTAAGGGTAAAAGCAAGGGTAAGGGTAAGGGTAAGGGTAAGGGTAAGGGTAAGGGTAACGGTAAGGGTAAGGGTAAGGGTAAGAGTAAGGGTAAGGGTAAGGGTAAGCTTAAGGGTAAAAGCAAGGGTAAGGGTAAGGGTAAGGGTAAGGGTAAGCCTAAGGGTAAAAGCAAGGGTAAGGGTAAGGTTAAGGGTAAGGGTAAGGGTAAGCTTAAGGGTAAAAGCAAGGGTAAGGGTAAGGGTAAGGGTAAGGGTAAGGGTAAGCTTAAGGGTAAAAGCAAGGGTAAGGGTAAGGGTGAGGGTGAGGGTAAGGGTAAGGGTAAGGGTAAAGGTAAGGGTAAGCCTGAGAGTAAAAGCAAGGGTAAGGGTAAGGGTAAGGGTAAGGGTAAGGGTAAGGGTAAGGGTAAGGGTAAGGGTAAGGGTAAGGGTAAGGGTAAGGGTAAGGGTAAGCTTAAGGGTAAAAGCAAGGGTAAGGATAAGGGTAAGGGTAAGGGTAAGGGTAAGGGTAAGGGTAAGGGTAAGGGTAAGGGTAAGCTTAAGGGTAAAAGCAAGGGTAAGGGTAAGGGTAAGGGTAAGGGTAAGGGTAAGGGTAAGGGTAAGGGTAAGCTTAAGGGTAAAAGCAAGGGTAAGGGTTAGGGTAAGGGTAAGGGTAAGGGTAAGGGTAAGGGTAAGCTTAAGGGTAAAAGCAAGGGTAAGGGTAAGGGTAAGGGTAAGGGTAAGGGTAAGGGTAAGGGTAAGGGTAAGGGTAAGGGTAAAGGTAAGGGTAAGCTTAAGGGTAAAAGCAAGGGTAAGGGTAAGGGTAAGGGTAAGGGTAAGGGTAAGGGTAAGGGTAAGGGTAAGGGTAAGGGTAAGGGTAAGGGTAAGGGTAAGGGTAAGGGTAAGGGTAAGCTTAAGGGTAAAAGCAAGGGTAAGGGTAAGGGTAAGGGTAAGGGTAAGGGTAAGGGTAAGGGTAAGGGTAAGGGTAAGGGTAAGGGTAAGGGTAAGGGTAAGGGTAAGGGTAAGGGTAAGGGTAAGCTTAAGGGTAAGGGTAAGGGTAAGGGTAAGGGTAAGCCTAAGGGTAAAAGCAAGGGTAAGGGTAAGGGTAAGGGTAAGGGTAAGCTTAAGGGTAAAAGCAAGGGTAAGGGTACGGCTAAGGGTAAGGGTAAGGGTAAGGGTAAGGGTAAGCTTAAGGGTAAAAGCAAGGGTAAGGGTAAGGGTAAGGGTAAGGGTAAGGGTAAGGGTAAAGGTGAGGGTAAGCCTAAGGGTAAAAGCAAGGGTAAGGGTAAGGGTAAGGGTAAGGGTAAGGGTAAGGGTAAGGGTAAGGGTAGGGGTAAGAGTAAGGGTAAGGGTAAGCTTAAGGGTAAAAGCAAGGGTAAGGGTAAGGGTAAGGGTAAGGGTAAGGGTAAGGGTAAGGGTAAGGGTAAGGGTAAGCTTAAGGGTAAAAGCAAGGGTAAGGGTAAGGGTAAGGGTAAGGGTAAGGGTAAGGGTAAGGGTAAGGGTAGGGGTAAGGGTAAGGGTAAGGGTAAGCTTAAGGGTAAAAGCAAGGGTAAGGGTAAGGGTAAGGGTAAGGGTAAGGGTAAGGGTAATGGTAAGGGTAAAAGTAAGGGTAAGCCTAAGGGTAAAAGCAAGGGTAAGGGTAAGGGTAAGGGTAAGGGTTAGGGTAAGGGTAAGGGTAAGGGTAAGGGTAAGGGTAAGCTTAAGGGTAAAAGCAATTGTAAGGGTAAGGGTAAGGGTAAGGGTAAGGGTAAGCTTAAGGGTAAAAGCAAGGGTAAGGGTAAGGGTAAGGGTAAGGGTAAGGGTAAGCTTAAGGGTAAGGGTAAGGGTAAGGGTAAGGGTAAGGGTAAGGGTAAGGGTAAGGGTAAGGGTAAGCTTAAGGGTAAGGGTAAGGGTAAGGGTAAGGGTAAGCGTAAGGGTAAAAGCAAGGGTAAGGGTAAGGGTAAGGGTAAGGGTAAGGGTAAGCTTAAGGGTAAAAGCAAGGGTAAGGGTAAGGGTAAGGGTAAGGGTAAGGGTAAGGGTAAGGGTAAGCTTAAGGGTAAGGGTAAGGGTAAGGGTAAGGGTAAGCTTAAGGGTAAAAGCAAGGGTAAGGGTAAGAGTAAGGGTAAGGGTAAGGGTAAGGGTAAGGGTAAGGGTAAGGGTGAGCTTAAGGGTAAAAGCAAGGGTAAGGGTAAGGGTAAGGGTAAGGGTAAGGGTAAGGGTAAGCTTAAGGGTAAAAGCAAGGGTAAGGGTAAGGGTAAGGGTAAGGGTAAGGGTAAGGGTAAGGGTAAGGGTAAGGGTAAAGGTAAGGGTAAGCCTAAGGGTAAAAGCAAGGGTAAGGGTAAGGGTAAGGGTAAGGGTAAGGGTAAGAGTAAGGGTAAGGGTAAGGGTAAGGGTAAGCTTAAGGGTAAAAGCAAGGGTAAGGGAAAGGGTAAGGGTAAGGGTAAGCCTAAGGGTAAAAGCAAGGGTAAGGGTAAGGGTAAGGGTAAGGGTAAGGGTAAGCTTAAGGGTAAAAGCAAGGGTAAGGGTAAGGGTAAGGGTAAGGGTAAGGGTAAGCTTAAGGGTAAAAGCAAGGGTCAGGGTAAGGGTAAGGGTAAGGGTAAGGGTAAGGGTAAGGGTAAGGGTAAGGGTAAGGGTAAGGGTAAGGGTAAGGGTAAGGGTAAGGGTAAGCTTAAGGGTAAAAGCAAGGGTAAGGGTAAGGGTAAGGGTAAGGGTAAGGGTAAGGGTAAGGGTAAGGGTAAGGGTAAGGGTAAGCTTAAGGGTAAAAGCAAGGGTAAGGGTAAGGGTAAGGGTAAGGGTGAGGGTAAAGGTAAGGGTAAGCCTAAGGGTAAAAGCAAGGGTAAGGGTAAGGGTAAGGGTAAGGGTAAGGGTAAGGGTAAGGGTAAGGGTAAGGGTAAGGGTAAGGGTAAGGGTAAGGGTAAGGGTAAGGGTAAGGGTAAGGGTAAGGGTAAGGGTAAGGGTAAGGGTAAGGGTAAGGGTAAGGGTAAGCTTAAGGGTAAAAGCAAGGGTAAGGGTAAGGGTAAGGGTAAGGGTAAGCCTAAGGGTAAAAGCAAGGGTAAGGGTAAGGGTAAGGGTAAGGGTAAGGGTAAGCTTAAGGGTAAAAGCAAGGGTAAGGGTAAGGGTAAGGGTAAGGGTATAGGTAAGGGTAAGGGTAAGCTTAAGGGTAAAAGCAAGGGTAAGGGTAAGGGTAAGGGTAAGGGTAAGGGTAAGGGTAAGGGTAAAGGTAAGGGTAAGCCTAAGGGTAAAAGCAAGGGTAAGGGTAAGGGTAAGGGTAAGGGTAAGGGTAAGGGTAAGGGTAAGGGTAAGCTTAAGGGTAAAAGCAAGGGTAAGGGTAAGGGTAAGGGTAAGGGTAAGGGTAAGGGTAAGGGTAAGGGTAAGGGTAAGCTTAAGGGTAAGGGTAAGGGTAAGGGTAAGGGTAAGCTTAAGGGTAAAAGCAAGGGTAAGGGTAAGGGTAAGGGTAAGGGTAAGCTTAAGGGTAAAAGCAAGGGTAAGGGTAAGGGTAAGGGTAAGGGAAAGGGTAAGGGTAAGGGTAAGGGTAAGCTTAAGGGTAAGGGTAAGGGTAAGGGTAAGGGTAAGCTTAAGGGTAAAAGCAAGGGTAAGTGTAAGGGTAAGGGTAAGGGTAAGGGTAAGCTTAAGGGTAAGGGTAAGGGTAAGGGTAAGGGTAAGCTTAAGGGTAAAAGCAAGGGTAAGGTTAAGGGTAAGGGTAAGGGTAAGGGTAAGGGTAAGGGTAAGGGTAAGCTTAAGGGTAAGGGTAAGGGTAAGGGTAAGGGTAAGCTTAAGGGTAAAAGCAAGGGTAAGGGTAAGGGTAAGGGTAAGGGTAAGGGTAAGGGTAAGGGTAAGGGTAAGGGTAAGGGTAAGGGTAAGGGTAAGGGTAAGGGTAAGCTTAAGGGTAAGGGTAAGGGTAAGGGTAAGCTTAAGGGTAAAAGCAAGGGTAAAGGTAAGGGTAAGGGTAAGGGTAAGGGTAAGCTTAAGGGTAAAAGCAAGGGTAAGGGTAAGGGTAAGGGTAAGGGTAAGCTAAAGGGTAAGGGTAAGGGTAAGGGTAAGCTTAAGGGTAAAAGCAAGGGTAAGGGTAAGGGTAAGGGTAAGGGTAAGGGTAAAGGTAAGGGTAAGCCTAAGGGTAAAAGCAAGGGTAAGGGTAAGGGTAAGGGTAAGGGTAAGGGTAAGGGTAAGGGTAAGGGTAAGGGTAAGGGTAAGGGTAAGCTTAAGGGTAAAAGCAAGGGTAAGGGTAAGGGTAAGGGTAAGGGTAAGGGTAAGGGTAAGGGTAAGCTTAAGGGTAAAAGCAAGGGTAAGGGTAAGGGTAAGGGTAAGGGTAAGGGTAAGGGTAAGGGTAAGGGTAAGGGTAAGGGTAAGGGTAAGGGTAAGGGTTAGGGTAAGCTTAAGGGTAAAAGCAAGGGTAAGGGTAAGGGTAAGGGTAAGGGTAAGGGTTAGGGTAAGGGTAAAGGTCAGGGTGAGCCTAAGGGTAAAAGCAAGGGTAAGGGTAAGGGTAAGGGTAAGGGTAAGGGTAAGGGTAAGGGTAAGGGTAAGGGTAAGGGTAAGAGTAAGGGTAAGGGTAAGGGTAAGCTTAAGGGTAAAAGCAAGGGTAAGGGTAAGGGTAAGGGTAAGGGTAAGCCTAAGGGTAAAAGCAAGGGTAAGGGTAAGGTTAAGGGTAAGGGTAAGGGTAAGCTTAAGGGTAAAAGCAAGGGTAAGGGTAAGGGTAAGGGTAAGGGTAAGCTTAAGGGTAAAAGCAAGGGTAAGGGTAAGGGTGAGGGTGAGGGTAAGGGTAAGGGTAAGGGTAAAGGTAAGGGTAAGCCTAAGAGTAAAAGCAAGGGTAAGGGTAAGGGTAAGGGTAAGGGTAAGGGTAAGGGTAAGGGTAAGGGTAAGGGTAAGGGTAAGGGTAAGGGTAAGGGTAAGCTTAAGGGTAAAAGCAAGGGTAAGGATAAGGGTAAGGGTAAGGGTAAGGGTAAGGGTAAGGGTAAGGGTAAGGGTAAGGGTAAGGGTAAGGGTAAGGGTAAGGGTAAGGGTAAGGGTAAGGGTAAAAGCAAGGGTAAGGGTAAGGGTAAGGGTAAGGGTAAGGGTAAGGGTAAGGGTAAGGGTAAGGGTAAGCTTAAGGGTAAAAGCAAGGGTAAGGGTTAGGGTAAGGGTAAGGGTAAGGGTAAGGGTAAGGGTAAGCTTAAGGGTAAAAGCAAGGGTAAGGGTAAGGGTAAGGGTAAGGGTAAGGGTAAGGGTAAGGGTAAAGGTAAGGGTAAGCTTAAGGGTAAAAGCAAGGGTAAGGGTAAGGGTAAGGGTAAGGGTAAGGGTAAGGTTAAGGGTAAGGGTAAGGGTAAGGGTAAGGGTAAGGGTAAGGGTAAGGGTAAGGGTAAGGGTAAGGGTAAGCTTAAGGGTATAAGCAAGGGTAAGGGTAAGGGTAAGGGTGAGGGTAAGGGTAAGGGTAAGGGTAAGGGTAAGCTTAAGGGTAAAAGCAAGGGTAAGGGTAAGGGTAAGGGTAAGGGTAAGGGTAAGGGTAAGGGTAAGCTTAAGGGTAAAAGCAAGGGTAAGGGTAAGGGTAAGGGTAAGGGTAAGGGTAAGGGTAAGGGTAAGGGTAAGCTTAAGGGTAAAAGCAAGGGTAAGGGTAAGGGTAAGGGTAAGGGTAAGGGTAAGGGTAAGGGTAAGGGTAAGGGTAAGGGTAAGGGTAAGGGTAAGGGTAAGGGTAAGGGTAAGGGTAAAGGTAAGGTTAAGCCTAAGGGTAAAAGCAAGGGTAAGGGTAAGGGTAAGGGTAAGGGTAAGGGTAAGGGTAAGGGTAAGGGTAAGGGTAAGGGTAAGGGTAAGGGTAAGGGTAAGCTTAAGGGTAAAAGCAAGGGTAAGGGTAAGGGTAAGGGTAAGGGTAAGCCTAAGGGTAAGAGCAAGGGTAAGGGTAAGGGTAAGGGTAAGGGTAAGGGTAAGCTTAAGGGTAAAAGCAAGGGTAAGGGTAAGGGTAAGGGTAAGGGTAAGGGTAAGGGTAAGCTTAAGGGTAAAAGCAAGGGTAAGGGTAAGGGTAAGGGTAAGGGTAAGGGTAAGGGTAAGGGTAAGGGTAAGGGTAAGGGTAAAGGTAAGGGTAAGCCTAAGGGTCAAAGCAAGGGTAAGGGTAAGGGTAAGGGTAAGGGTAAGGGTAAGGGTAAGGGTAAGGGTAAGGGTAAGCTTAAGGGTAAAAGCAAGGGTAAGGGTAAGGGTAAGGGTAAGGGTAAGGGTAAGGGTAAGGGTAAGGGTAAGGGTAAGGGTAAGCTTAAGGGTAAGGGTAAGGGTAAGAGTAAGGGTAAGCCTAAGGGTAAAAGCAAGGGTAAGTGTAAGGGTAAGGGTAAGGGTAAGGGTAAGCTTAAGGGTAAAAGCAAGGGTAAGGGTAAGGGTAAGGGTAAGGGTAAGGGTAAGCTTAAGGGTAAAAGCAAGGGTAAGGGTAAGGGTAAGGGTAAGGGTAAGGGTAAGGGTTAGGCTAAAGTTAAGGGTAAGCCTAAGGGTAAAAGCAAGGGTAAGGGTAAGGGTAAGGGTAAGGGTAAGGGTAAGGGTAAGGGTAAGGGTAAGGGTAAGGGTAAGGGTAAGGGTAAGGGTAAGGGTAAAGGTAAGGGTAAGGGTAAGCTTAAGGGTAAACGCAAGGGTAAGGGTAAGGGTAAGGGTAAGAGTAAGGGTAAGGGTAAGGGTAAGCTTAAGGGTAAAAGCAAGGGTAAGGGTAAGGGTAAGGGTAAGGGTAAGGGTAAGGGTAAGGGTAAGGGTAAGGGTAAGGGGTAAGGGTAAGGGTAAGGGTAAGGGTAAGGGTAAGGGTAAGCTTAAGGGTAAAAGCAAGGGTAAGGGTAAGGGTAAGGGTAAGGGTAAGGTTAAGGGTAAGGGTAAGGGTAAGGGTAAGGGTAAGGGTAAGCTTAAGGGTAAAAGCAAGGGTAAGGGTTAGGGTAAGGGTAAGGGTAAGGGTAAGGGTAATGGTAAGGGTAAAGGTAAGGGTAAGCCTAAGGGTAAAAGCAAGGGTAAGGGTAAGGGTAAGGGTAAGGGTAAGGGTAAGGGTAAGGTTAAGGGTAAGGGTTAGGGTAAGGGTTAGGGTAAGGGTAAGGGTAAGCTTAAGGGTAAAAGCAAGGGTAAGGGTAAGGGTAAGGGTAAGGGTAAGGGTAAGGGTAAGGGTAAGCTTAAGGGTAAGGGTAAGGGTAAGGGTAAGGGTAAGGGTAAGCTTAAGGGTAAAAGCAAGGGTAAGGGTAAGGGTAAGGGTAAGGGTAAGGATAAGCTTAAGGGTAAAAGCAAGGGTAAGGGTAAGGGTAAGGGTAAGGGTAAGGGTAAGGGTAAGGGTAAGGGTAAGGGTAAGCTTAAGGGTAAGGGTAAGGGTAAGGGTAAGCTTAAGGGTAAAAGCAAGGGTAAGGGTCAGGGTAAGGGTAAGTGTAAGGGTAAGGGTAAGGGTAAGGGTAAGGGTGAGCTTAAGGGTGAAAGCAAGGGTAAGGGTAAGGTTAAGGGTAAGGGTAAGGGTAAGGGTAAGGGTAAGGGTTAGCTTAAGGGTAAAAGCAAGGGTAAGGGTAAGGGTAAGGGTAAGGGTAAGGGTAAGGGTAAGCCTAAGGGTAAAAGCAAGGGTAAGGGAAAGGGTAAGGGTAAGGGTAAGGGTAAGCTTAAGGGTAAAAGCAAGGGTAAGGGTAAGGGTAAGGGTAAGGGTAAGGGTAAGGGTAAGGGTAAGGGTAAGGGTAAGGGTAAGGGTAAGGGTAAGGGTAAGGGTAAGGGTAAGCTTAAGGGTATAAGCAAGGGTAAGGGTAAGGGTAAGGGTGAGGGTAAGGGTAAGGGTAAGGGTAAGGGTAAGCTTAAGGGTAAAAGCAAGGAAAAGGGTAAGGGTAAGGGTAAGGGTAAGGGTAAGGGTAAGGGTAAGCTTAAGGGTAAAAGCAAGGGTAAGGGTAAGGGTAAGGGTAAGGGTAAGGGTAAGGGTAAGGGTAAGGGTAAGGGTAAGGGTAAGGGTAAAGGTAAGGTTAAGCCTAGGGGTAAAAGCAAGGGTAAGGGTAAGGCTAAGGGTAAGGGTAAGGGTAAGGGTAAGGGTAAGGGTAAGGGTAAGGGTAAGGGTAAGGGTAAGGGTAAGGGTAAGGGTAAGGGTAAGCTTAAGGGTAAAAGCAAGGGTAAGGGTAAGGGTAAGGGTAAGGGTAAGCCTAAGGGTAAAAGCAAGGGTAAGGGTAAGGGTAAGGGTAAGGGTAAGGGTAAGCTTAAGGGTAAAAGCAAGGGTAAGGGTAAGGGTAAGGGTAAGGGTAAGGGTAAGGGTAAGGGTAAGCTTAAGGGTAAAAGCAAGGGTAAGGGTAAGGGTAAGGGTAAGGGTAAGGGTAAGGGTAAGGGTAAGGGTAAGGGTAAGGGTAAGGGTAAAGGTAAGGGTAAGCCTAAGGGTCAAAGCAAGGGTAAGGGTAAGGGTAAGGGTAAGGGTAAGGGTAAGGGTAAGGGTAAGGGTAAGCTTAAGGGTAAAAGCAAGGGTAAGGGTAAGGGTAAGGGTAAGGGTAAGGGTAAGGGTAAGGGTAAGGGTAAGGGTAAGGGTAAGCTTAAGGGTAAGGGTAAGGGTAAGGGTAAGGGTAAGCCTAAGGGTAAAAGCAAGGGTAAGTGTAAGGGTAAGGGTAAGGGTAAGGGTAAGCTTAAGGGTAAAAGCAAGGGTAAGGGTAAGGGTAAGGGTAAGGGTAAGGGTAAGGGTAAGGGTAAGGGTAAGGGTAAGCTTAAGGGTAAAAGCAAGGGTAAGGGTAAGGGTAAGGGTAAGGGTAAGGGTAAGGGTAAGGGTAAGCTTAAGGGTAAAAGCAAAGGTAAGGGTAAGGGTAAGGGTAAGGGTAAGGGTAAGCTTAAGGGTAAAAGCAAGGGTAAGGGTTAGGGTAAGGGTAAGGGTAAGGGTAAGGGTAAGGGTAAGCTTAAGGGTAAAAGCAAGGGTAAGGGTGAGGGTAAGGGTAAGGGTAAGGGTAAGGGTAAGGGTAAGGGTAAGGGTAAGGGTAAAGGTAAGGGTAAGCTTAAGGGTAAAAGCAAGGGTAAGGGTAAGGGTAAGGGTAAGGGTAAGGGTAAGGGTAAGGGTAAGGGTAAGGGTAAGGGTAAGGGTAAGGGTAAGGGTAAGGGTAAGGGTAAGGGTAAGCTTAAGGGTAAAAGCAAGGGTAAGGGTAAGGGTAAGGGTAAGGGTAAGGGTAAGGGTAAGGGTAAGGGTAAGGGTAAGGGTAAGGGTAAGGGTAAGGGTAAGGGTAAGGGTAAGGGTAAGCTTAAGGGTAAGGGTAAGGGTAAGGGTAAGGGTAAGCCTAAGGGTAAAAGCAAGGGTAAGGGTAAGGGTAAGGGTAAGGGTAAGCTTAAGGGTAAAAGCAAGGGTAAGGGTAAGGCTAAGGGTAAGGGTAAGGGTAAGGGTAAGGGTAAGCTTAAGGGTAAAAGCAAGGGTAAGGGTAAGGGTAAGGGTAAGGGTAAGGGTAAGGGTAAAGGTGAGGGTAAGCCTAAGGGTAAAAGCAAGGGTAAGGGTAAGGGTAAGGGTAAGGGTAAGGGTAAGGGTAAGGGTAAGGGTAAGGGTAGGGGTAAGAGTAAGGGTAAGGGTAAGCTTAAGGGTAAAAGCAAGGGTAAGGGTAAGGGTAAGGGTAAGGGTAAGGGTAAGGGTAAGCTTAAGGGTAAAAGCAAGGGTAAGGGTAAGGGTAAGGGTAAGGGTAAGGGTAAGGGTAAGGGTAAGGGTAAGGGTAAGGGTAAGGGTAAGGGTAAGGGTAAGGGTAAGGGTAAGGGTAAGGGTAAGGGTAAGGGTAAGGGTAAGCTTAAGGGTAAAAGCAAGGGTAAGGGTAAGGGTAAGGGTAAGGGTAAGGGTAAGGGTAATGGTAAGGGTAAGGGTAAGGGTAAGCCTAAGGGTAAAAGCAAGGGTAAGGGTAAGGGTAAGGGTAAGGGTAAGGGTAAGGGTAAGGGTAAGGGTAAGGGTAAGGGTAAGGGTAAGCTTAAGGGTAAAAGCAAGGGTAAGGGTAAGGGTAAGGGTAAGGGTAAGCTTAAGGGTAAAAGCAAGGGTAAGGGTAAGGGTAAGGGTAAGGGTAAGGGTAAGCTTAAGGGTAAGGGTAAGGGTAAGGGTAAGGGTAAGGGTAAGGGTAAGCTTAAGGGTAAGGGTAAGGGTAAGGGTAAGGGTAAGCGTAAGGGTAAAAGCAAGGGTAAGGGTAAGGGTAAGGGTAAGGGTAAGGGTAAGCTTAAGGGTAAAAGCAAGGGTAAGGGTAAGGGTAAGGGTAAGGGTAAGGGTAAGGGTAAGGGTAAGGGTAAGGGTAAGGGTAAGGGTAAGGGTAAGCTTAAGGGTAAGGGTAAGGGTAAGGGTAAGGGTAAGCTTAAGGGTAAAAGCAAGGGTAAGGGTAAGAGTAAGGGTAAGGGTAAGGGTAAGGGTAAGGGTAAGGGTAAGGGTGAGCTTAAGGGTAAGAGCAAGGGTAAGGGTAAGGGTAAGGGTAAGGGTAAGGGTAAGGGTAAGGGTAAGGGTAAGGGTAAGGGTAAGCTTAAGGGTAAAAGCAAGGGTAAGGGTAAGGGTAAGGGTAAGGGTAAGGGTAAGGGTAAGGGTAAGGGTAAGGGTAAGGGTAAGGGTAAGGGTAAAGGTAAGGGTAAGCCTAAGGGTAAAAGCAAGGGTAAGGGTAAGGGTAAGGGTAAGGGTAAGAGTAAGGGTAAGGGTAAGGGTAAGGGTAAGCTTAAGGGTAAAAGCAAGGGTAAGGGAAAGGGTAAGGGTAAGGGTAAGCCTAAGGGTAAAAGCAAGGGTAAGGGTAAGGGTAAGGGTAAGGGTAAGGGTAAGCTTAAGGGTAAAAGCAAGGGTAAGGGTAAGGGTAAGGGTAAGGGTAAGGGTAAGGGTAAGCTTAAGGGTAAAAGCAAGGGTGAGGGTAAGGGTAAGGGTTAGGGTAAGGGTAAGGGTAAGGGTAAGGGTAAGGGTAAGGGTAAGGGTAAGGGTAAGGGTAAGCTTAAGGGTAAAAGCAAGGGTAAGGGTAAGGGTAAGGGTAAGGGTGAGGGTAAGGGTAAGGGTAAGGGTAAGGGTAAGGGTAAGCTTAAGGGTAAAAGCAAGGGTAAGGGTAAGGGTAAGGGTAAGGGTAAGGGTAAAGGTAAGGGTAAGCCTAAGGGTAAAAGCAAGGGTAAGGGTAAGGGTAAGGGTAAGGGTAAGGGTAAGGGTAAGGGTAAGGGTAAGGGTAAGGGTAAGGGTAAGGGTAAGGGTAAGGGTAAGGGTAAGGGTAAGGGTAAGGGTAAGGGTAAGGGTAAGCTTAAGGGTAAAAGCAAGGGTAAGGGTAAGGGTAAGGGTAAGGGTAAGCCTAAGGGTAAAAGCAAGGGTAAGGGTAAGGGTAAGGGTAAGGGTAAGGGTAAGCTTAAGGGTAAAAGCAAGGGTAAGGGTAAGGGTAAGGGTAAGGGTAAGGGTAAGGGTAAGGGTAAGGGTAAGGGTAAGCTTAAGGGTAAAAGCAAGGGTAAGGGTAAGGGTAAGGGTAAGGGTAAGGGTAAGGGTAAGGGTAAAGGTAAGGGTAAGCCTAAGGGTAAAAGCAAGGGTAAGGGTAAGGGTAAGGGTAAGGGTAAGGGTAAGCTTAAGGGTAAAAGCAAGGGTAAGGGTAAGGGTAAGGTTAAGGGTAAGGGTAAGGGTAAGGGTAAGGGTAAGGGTAAGGGTAAGCTTAAGGGTAAGGGTAAGGGTAAGGGTAAGCTTAAGGGTAAAAGCAAGGGTAAGGGTAAGGGTAAGGGTAAGGGTAAGCTTAAGGGTAAAAGCAAGGGTAAGGGTAAGGGTAAGGGTAAGGGAAAGGGTAAGGGTAAGGGTAAGGGTAAGCTTAAGGGTAAGGGTAAGGGTAAGGGTAAGGGTAAGCTTAAGGGTAAAAGCAAGGGTAAGTGTAAGGGTAAGGGTAAGGGTAAGGGTAAGCTTGAGGGTAAGGGTAAGGGTAAGGGTAAGGGTAAGCTTAAGGGTAAAAGCAAGGGTAAGGTTAAGGGTAAGGGTAAGGGTAAGGGTAAGGGTAAGGGTAAGGGTAAGCTTAAGGGTAAGGGTAAGGGTAAGGGTAAGGGTAAGCTTAAGGGTAAAAGCAAGGGTAAGGGTAAGGGTAAGGGTAAGGGTAAGGGTAAGGGTAAGGGTAAGGGTAAGGGTAAGGGTAAGGGTAAGCTTAAGGGTAAGGGTAAGGGTAAGGGTAAGCTTAAGGGTAAAAGCAAGGGTAAGGGTAAGGGTAAGGGTAAGGGTAAGGGTAAGGGTAAGCTTAAGGGTAAAAGCAAGGGTAAGGGTAAGGGTAAGGGTAAGGGTAAGGGTAAGGGTAAGGGTAAGGGTAAGGGTAAGGGTAAGGGTAAGGGTAAGGGTAAGCTTAAGGGTAAGGGTAAGGGTAAGGGTAAGCTTAAGGGTAAAAGCAAGGGTAAGGGTAAGGGTAAGGGTAAGGGTAAAGGTAAGGGTAAGCCTAAGGGTAAAAGCAAGGGTAAGGGTAAGGGTAAGGGTAAGGGTAAGGGTAAGGGTAAGGGTAAGCTTAAGGGTAAAAGCAAGGGTAAGGGTAAGGGTAAGGGTAAGGGTAAGGGTAAGGGTAAGGGTAAGCTTAAGGGTAAAAGCAAGGGTAAGGGTAAGGGTAAGGGTAAGGGTAAGGGTAAGGGTAAGGGTAAGGGTAAGGGTAAGGGTAAGGGTAAGGGTAAGGGTAAGCTTAAGGGTAAAAGCAAGGGTAAGGGTAAGGGTAAGGGTAAGGGTAAGGGTTAGGGTAAGGGTAAAGGTAAGGGTGAGCCTAAGGGTAAAAGCAAGGGTAAGGGTAAGGGTAAGGGTAAGGGTAAGTGTAAGGGTAAGGGTAAGGGTAAGGGTAAGAGTAAGGGTAAGGGTAAGGGTAAGCTTAAGGGTAAAAGCAAGGGTAAGGGTAAGGGTAAGGGTAAGGGTAAGCCTAAGGGTAAAAGCAAGGGTAAGGGTAAGGTTAAGGGTAAGTGTAAGGGTAAGCTTAAGGGTAAAAGCAAGGGTAAGGGTAAGGGTAAGGGTAAGGGTAAGGGTAAGCTTAAGGGTAAAAGCAAGGGTAAGGGTAAGGGTGAGGGTGAGGGTAAGGGTAAGGGTAAGGGTAAAGGTAAGGGTAAGCCTAAGAGTAAAAGCAAGGGTAAGGGTAAGGGTAAGGGTAAGGGTAAGGGTAAGGGTAAGGGTAAGGGTAAGGGTAAGGGTAAGGGTAAGCTTAAGGGTAAAAGCAAGGGTAAGGATAAGGGTAAGGGTAAGGGTAAGGGTAAGGGTAAGGGTAAGGGTAAGGGTAAGGGTAAGGGTAAGGGTAAGGGTAAGCTTAAGGGTAAAAGCAAGGGTAAGGGTAAGTGTAAGGGTAAGGGTAAGGGTAAGGGTAAGGGTAAGGGTAAGGGTAAGGGTAAGCTTAAGGGTAAAAGCAAGGGTAAGGGTTAGGGTAAGGGTAAGGGTAAGGGTAAGGGTAAGGGTAAGGGTAAGCTTAAGGGTAAAAGCAAGGGTAAGGGTAAGGGTAAGGGTAAGGGTAAGGGTAAGGGTAAGGGTAAGGGTAAGGGTAAAGGTAAGGGTAAGCTTAAGGGTAAAAGCAAGGGTAAGGGTAAGGGTGAGGGTAAGGGTAAGGGTAAGGTTAAGGGTAAGGGTAAGGGTAAGGGTAAGGGTAAGGGTAAGGGTAAGGGTAAGGGTAAGGGTAAGCTTAAGGGTATAAGCAAGGGTAAGGGTAAGGGTAAGGGTGAGGGTAAGGGTAAGGGTAAGGGTAAGGGTAAGCTTAAGGGTAAAAGCAAGGGTAAGGGTAAGGGTAAGGGTAAGGGTAAGGGTAAGGGTAAGGGTAAGGGTAAGGGTAAGCTTAAGGGTAAAAGCAAGGGTAAGGGTAAGGGTAATGGTAAGGGTAAGGGTAAGGGTAAGTGTAAGCTTAAGGGTAAAAGCAAGGGTAAGGGTAAGGGTAAGGGTAAGGGTAAGGGTAAGGGTAAGGGTAAGGGTAAGGGTAAGGGTAAGGGTAAGGGTAAAGGTAAGGTTAAGCCTAAGGGTAAAAGCAAGGGTAAGGGTAAGGGTAAGGGTAAGGGTAAGGGTAAGGGTAAGGGTAAGGGTAAGGGTAAGGGTAAGGGTAAGGGTAAGGGTAAGGGTAAGGGTAAGGGTAAGGGTAAGCTTAAGGGTAAAAGCAAGGGTAAGGGTAAGGGTAAGGGTAAGGGTAAGCCTAAGGGTAAAAGCAAGGGTAAGGGTAAGGGTAAGGGTAAGGGTAAGGGTAAGCTTAAGGGTAAAAGCAAGGGTAAGGGTAAGGGTAAGGGTAAGGGTAAGGGTAAGGGTAAGCTTAAGGGTAAAAGCAAGGGTAAGGGTAAGGGTAAGGGTAAGGGTAAGGGTAAGGGTAAGGGTAAGGGTAAGGGTAAAGGTAAGGGTAAGCCTAAGGGTCAAAGCAAGGGTAAGGGTAAGGGTAAGGGTAAGGGTAAGGATAAGGGTAAGGGTAAGGGTAAGGGTAAGCTTAAGGGTAAAAGCAAGGGTAAGGGTAAGGGTAAGGGTAAGGGTAAGGGTAAGGGTAAGGGTAAGGGTAAGGGTAAGGGTAAGGGTAAGGGTAAGCTTAAGGGTAAGGGTAAGGGTAAGGGTAAGGGTAAGCCTAAGGGTAAAAGCAAGGGTAAGTGTAAGGGTAAGGGTAAGGGTAAGGGTAAGCTTAAGGGTAAAAGCAAGGGTAAGGGTAAGGGTAAGGGTAAGGGTAAGGGTAAGCTTAAGGGTAAAAGCAAGGGTAAGGGTAAGGGTAAGGGTAAGGGTAAGGGTAAGGGTTAGGCTAAAGGTAAGGGTAAGCCTAAGGGTAAAAGCAAGGGTAAGGGTAAGGGTAAGGGTAAGGGTAAGGGTAAGGGTAAGGGTAAGGGTAAGGGTAAGGGTAAGGGTAAGGGTAAGGGTAAGGGTAAGGGTAAGGGTAAAGGTAAGGGTAAGGGTAAGCTTAAGGGTAAAAGCAAGGGTAAGGGTAAGGGTAAGGGTAAGGGTAAGAGTAAGGGTAAGGGTAAGGGTAAGCTTAAGGGTAAAAGCAAGGGTAAGGGTAAGGGTAAGGGTAAGGGTAAGGGTAAGGGTAAGGGTAAGGGTAAGGGTAAGGGTAAGGGTAAGGGTAAGCTTAAGGGTAAAAGCAAGGGTAAGGGTAAGGGTAAGGGTAAGGGTAAGGGTAAGGGTAAGGGTAAGGGTAAGGGTAAGGGTAAGCTTAAGGGTAAAAGCAAGGGTAAGGGTTAGGGTAAGCGTAAGGGTAAGGGTAAGGGTAATGGTAAGGGTAAAGGTAAGGGTAAGCCTAAGGGTAAAAGCAAGGGTAAGGGTAAGGGTAAGGGTAAGGGTAAGGGTAAGGGTAAGGTTAAGGGTAAGGGTTAGGGTAAGGGTTAGGGTAAGGGTAAGGGTAAGCTTAAGGGTAAAAGCAAGGGTAAGGGTAAGGGTAAGGGTAAGGGTAAGGGTAAGGGTAAGGGTAAGCTTAAGGGTAAGGGTAAGGGTAAGGGTAAGGGTAAGGGTAAGCTTAAGGGTAAAAGCAAGGGTAAGGGTAAGGGTAAGGGTAAGGGTAAGGGTAAGCTTAAGGGTAAAAGCAAGGGTAAGGGTAAGGGTAAGGGTAAGGGTAAGGGTAAGGGTAAGGGTAAGGGTAAGCTTAAGGGTAAGGGTAAGGGTAAGGGTAAGCTTAAGGGTAAAAGCAAGGGTAAGGGTCAGGGTAAGGGTAAGTGTAAGGGTAAGGGTAAGGGTAAGGGTAAGGGTGAGCTTAAGGGTGAAAGCAAGGGTAAGGGTAAGGTTGAGGGTAAGGGTAAGGGTAAGGGTAAGGGTAAGGGTTAGCTTAAGGGTAAAAGCAAGGGTAAGGGTAAGGGTAAGGGTAAGGGTAAGGGTAAGGGTAAGCCTAAGGGTAAAAGCAAGGGTAAGGGAAAGGGTAAGGGTAAGGGTAAGGGTAAGCTTAAGGGTAAAAGCAAGGGTAAGGGTAAGGGTAAGGGTAAGGGTAAGGGTAAGGGTAAGGGTAAGGGTAAGGGTAAGGGTAAGGGTAAGGGTAAGGGTAAGCTTAAGGGTATAAGCAAGGGTAAGGGTAAGGGTAAGGGTGAGGGTAAGGGTAAGGGTAAGGGTAAGGGTAAGCTTAAGGGTAAAAGCAAGGAAAAGGGTAAGGGTAAGGGTAAGGGTAAGGGTAAGGGTAAGGGTAAGCTTAAGGGTAAAAGCAAGGGTAAGGGTAAGGGTAAGGGTAAGGGTAAGGGTAAGGGTAAGGGTAAGGGTAAGGGTAAGGGTAAGGGTAAGGGTAAGGGTAAGGGTAAGGGTAAGGGTAAAGGTAAGGTTAAGCCTAGGGGTAAAAGCAAGGGTAAGGGTAAGGGTAAGGGTAAGGGTAAGGGTAAGGGTAAGGGTAAGGGTAAGGGTAAGGGTAAGGGTAAGGGTAAGGGTAAGGGTAAGGGTAAGGGTAAGGGTAAGGGTAAGCTTAAGGGTAAAAGCAAGGGTAAGGGTAAGGGTAAGGGTAAGCCTAAGGGTAAAAGCAAGGGTAAGGGTAAGGGTAAGGGTAAGGGTAAGGGTAAGCTTAAGGGTAAAAGCAAGGGTAAGGGTAAGGGTAAGGGTAAGGGTAAGGGTAAGGGTAAGGGTAAGCTTAAGGGTAAAAGCAAGGGTAAGGGTAAGGGTAAGGGTAAGGGTAAGGGTAAGGGTAAGGGTAAGGGTAAGGGTAAGGGTAAGGGTAAATGTAAGGGTAAGCCTAAGGGTCAAAGCAAGGGTAAGGGTAAGGGTAAGGGTAAGGGTAAGGGTAAGGGTAAGGGTAAGCTTAAGGGTAAAAGCAAGGGTAAGGGTAAGGGTAAGGGTAAGGGTAAGGGTAAGGGTAAGGGTAAGGGTAAGGGTAAGGGTAAGGGTAAGCTTAAGGGTAAGGGTAAGGGTAAGGGTAAGCCTAAGGGTAAAAGCAAGGGTAAGTGTAAGGGTAAGGGTAAGGGTAAGGGTAAGCTTAAGGGTAAAAGCAAGGGTAAGGGTAAGGGTAAGGGTAAGGGTAAGGGTAAGGGTAAGGGTAAGGGTAAGCTTAAGGGTAAAAGCAAGGGTAAGGGTAAGGGTAAGGGTAAGGGTAAGGGTAAGGCTAAAGGTAAGGGTAAGCCTAAGGGTAAAAGCAAGGGTAAGGGTAAGGGTAAGGGTAAGGGTAAGGGTAAGGGTAAGTTTAAGGGTAAGGGTAAGGGTAAAGGTAAGGGTAAGGGTAAGCTTAAGGGTAAAAGCAAGGGTAAGGGTAAGGGTAAGGGTAAGGGTAAGAGTAAGGGTAAGGGTAAGGGTAAGCTTAAGGGTAAAAGCAAGGGTAAGGGTAAGGGTAAGGGAAGGGTAAGGGTAAGGGTAAGGGTAAGGGTAAGGGTAAGGGTAAGGGTAAGGGTAAGCTTAAGGGTAAAAGCAAGGGTAAGGGTAAGGGTAAGGGTAAGGGTAAGGGTAAGGGTAAGGGTAAGGGTAAGGGTAAGGGTAAGGGTAAGGGTAAGCTTAAGGGTAAAAGCAAGGGTAAGGGTAAGGGTTAGGGTAAGGGTAAGGGTAAGGGTAATAGTAAGGGTAAAGGTAAGGGTAAGCCTAAGGGTAAAAGCAAGGGTAAGGGTAAGGTTAAGGGTAAGGGTAAGGGTAAGGTTAAGGGTAAGGGTTAGGGTAAGGGTAAGGGTAAGGGTAAGGGTAAGCTTAAGGGTAAAAGCAAGGGTAAGGGTAAGGGTAAGGGTAAGGGTAAGGGTAAGGGTAAGGGTAAGGGTAAGGGTAAGCTTAAGGGTAAGGGTAAGGGTAAGGGTAAGGGTAAGGGTAAGCTTAAGGGTAAAAGCAAGGGTAAGGGTAAGGGTAAGGGTAAGGGTAAGGGTAAGCTTAAGGGTAAAAGCAAGGGTAAGGGTAAGGGTAAGGGTAAGGGTAAGGGTAAGGGTAAGGGTAAGCTTAAGGGTAAGGGTAAGGGTAAGGGTAAGGGTAAGCTTAAGGGTAAAAGCAAGGGTAAGGGTCAGGGTAAGGGTAAGTGTAAGGGTAAGGGTAAGGGTAAGGGTAAGGGTGAGCTTAAGGGTAAAAGCAAGGGTAAGGGTAAGGTTAAGGGTAAGGGTAAGGGTAAGGGTAAGGGTAAGGGTTAGCTTAAGGGTAAAAGCAAGGGTAAGGGTAAGGGTAAGGGTAAGGGTAAGGGTAAGGGTAAGGGTAAGGGTAAGGGTAAGGGTAAGGGTAAGGGTAAAGGTAAGGGTAAGCCTAAGGGTAAAAGCAAGGGTAAGGGTAAAGGTAAGGGTAAGGGTAAGAGTAAGGGTAAGGGTAAGGGTAAGGGTAAGCTTAAGGGTAAAAGCAAGGGTAAGGGTAAGGGTAAGGGTAAGGGTAAGCCTAAGGGTAAAAGCAAGGGTAAGGGTAAGGGTAAGGGTGAGGGTAAGGGTAAGCTTAAGGGTAAAAGCAAGGGTAAGGGTAAGGGTAAGGGTAAGGGTAAGGGTAAGCTTAAGGGTAAAAGCAAGGGTGAGGGTAAGGGAAAGGGTAAGGGTAAGGGTAAGGGTAAGGGTAAGGGTAAGGGTAAGGGTAAGGGTAAGGGTAAAGGTAAGGGTAAGCCTAAGAGTAAAAGCAAGGGTAAGGGTAAGGGTAAGGGTAAGGGTAAGGGTAAGGGTAAGGGTAAGGGTAAGGGTAAGGGTAAGGGTAAGCTTAAGGGTAAAAGCAAGGGTAAGGATAAGAGTAAGGGTAAGGGTAAGGGTAAGGGTAAGGGTGAGGGTAAGGGTAAGGGTAAGGGTAAGGGTAAGCTTAAGGGTAAAAGCAAGGGTAAGGGTAAGCGTAAGGGTAAGGGTAAGGGTAAGGGTAAGGGTGAGGGTAAGGGTAAGGGTAAGCTTAAGGGTAAAAGCAAGGGTAAGGGTTAGGGTAAGGGTAAGGGTAAGGGTAAGGGTAAGGGTAAGCTTAAGGGTAAAAGCAAGGGTCAGGGTAAGGGTAAGGGTAAGGGTAAGGGTAAGGGTAAGGGTAAGGGTAAAGGTAAGGGTAAGCCTAAGGGTAAAAGCAAGGGTAAGGGTAAGGGTAAGGGTAAGGGTAAGGGTAAGGGTAAGGGTAAGGGTAAGGGTAAGGGTAAGGGTAAGGGTAAGGGTAAGGGTAAGGGTAAGCTTAAGGGTATAAGCAAGGGTAAGGGTAAGGGTAAGGGTGAGGGTAAGGGTAAGGGTAAGGGTAAGGGTGAGCTTAAGGGTAAAAGCAAGGGTAAGGGTAAGGGTAAGGGTAAGGGTAAGGGTAAGGGTAAGGGTAAGCTTAAGGGTAAAAGCAAGGGTAAGGGTAAGGGTAAGGGTAAGGGTAAGGGTAAGGGTAAGGGTAAGGGTAAGGGTAAGGGTAAGGGTAAGGGTAAGGGTAAAGGTAAGGTTAAGCCTAAGGGTAAAAGCAAGGGTAAGGGTAAGGGTAAGGGTAAGGGTAAGGGTAAGGGTAAGGGTAAGGGTAAGGGTAAGGGTAAGGGTAAGGGTAAGGGTAAGCTTAAGGGTAAAAGCAAGGGTAAGGGTAAGGGTAAGGGTAAGGGTAAGCCTAAGGGTAAAAGCAAGGGTAAGGGTAAGGGTAAGGGTAAGGGTAAGGGTAAGCTTAAGGGTAAAAGCAAGGGTAAGGGTAAGGGTAAGGGTAAGGGTAAGGGTAAGGGTAAGGGTAAGCTTAAGGGTAAAAGCAAGGGTAAGGGTAAGGGTAAGGGTAAGGGTAAGGGTAAGGGTAAGGGTAAGGGTAAGGGTAAAGGTAAGGGTAAGCCTAAGGGTCAAAGCAAGGGTAAGGGTAAGGGTAAGAGTAAGGGTAAGGGTAAGGGTAAGGGTAAGGGTAAGCTTAAGGGTGAAAGCAAGGGTAAGGGTAAGGGTAAGGGTAAGGGTAAGGGTAAGGGTAAGGGTAAGGGTAAGGGTAAGGGTAAGGGTAAGGGTAAGGGTAAGGGTAAGCTTAAGGGTAAGGGTAAGGGTAAGGGTAAGGGTAAGCCTAAGGGTAAAAGCAAGGGTAAGTGTAAGGGTAAGGGTAAGGGTAAGGGTAAGCTTAAGGGTAAAAGCAAGGGTAAGGGTAAGGGTAAGGGTAAGGGTAAGGGTAAGGGTAAGGGTAAGGGTAAGGGTAAGGGTAAGGGTAAGGGTAAGGGTAAAGGTAAGGGTAAGGGTAAGCTTAAGGGTAAAAGCAAGGGTAAGGGTAAGGGTAAGGGTAAGGGTAAGAGTAAGGGTAAGGGTAAGGGTAAGCTTAAGGGTAAAAGCAAGGGTAAGAGTAAGGGTAAGGGTAAGGGTAAGGGTAAGGGAAAGGGTAAGGGTAAGGGTAAGGGTAAGGGTAAGGGTAAGGGTAAGGGTAAGGGTAAGCTTAAGGGTAAAAGCAAGGGTAAGGGTAAGGGTAAGGGTAAGGGTAAGGGTAAGGGTAAGGGTAAGGGTAAGGGTAAGGGTAAGGGTAAGGGTAAGGGTAAGCTTAAGGGTAAAAGCAAGGGTAAGGGTAAGGGTAAGGGTAAGGGTAAGGGTAAGGGTAAGGCTAAAGGTAAGGGTAAGCCTAAGGGTAAAAGCAAGGGTAAGGGTAAGGGTAAGGGTAAGGGTAAGGGTAAGGGTAAGGGTAAGGGTAAGGGTAAGGGTAAGGGTAAGGGTAAAGGTAAGGGTAAGGGTAAGCTTAAGGGTAAAAGCAAGGGTAAGGGTAAGGGTAAGGGTAAGGGTAAGAGTAAGGGTAAGGGTAAGGGTAAGCTTAAGGGTAAAAGCAAGGGTAAGGGTAAGGGTAAGGGTAAGGGTAAGGGTAAGGGTAAGGGTAAGGGTAAGGGTAAGGGTAAGGGTAAGGGTAAGGGTAAGGGTAAGCTTAAGGGTAAAAGCAAGGGTAAGGGTAAGGGTAAGGGTAAGGGTAAGGGTAAGGGTAAGGGTAAGGGTAAGGGTAAGCTTAAGGGTAAAAGCAAGGGTAAGGGTAAGGGTAAGGGTAAGGGTAAGGGTAAGGGTAATGGTAAGGGTAAAGGTAAGGGTAAGCCTAAGGGTAAAAGCAAGGGTGAGGGTAAGGGTAAGGGTAAATGTAAGGGTAAGGGTAAGGGTAAGGTTAAGGGTAAGGGTTAGGGTAAGGGTAAGGGTAAGGGTAAGGGTAAGCTTAAGGGTAAAAGCAAGGGTAAGGGTAAGGGTAAGGGTAAGGGTAAGGGTAAGGGTAAAAGCAAGGGTAAGGGTAAGGGTAAGGGTAAGGGTAAGGGTCAGCTTAAGGGTAAAAGCAAGGGTAAGGGTAAGGGTAAGGGTAAGGGTAAGGGTAAGGGTAAGGGTAAGCTTAAGGGTAAAAGCAAGGGTAAGGGTAAGGGTAAGGGTAAGGGTAAGGGTAAGGGTGAGGGTAAGCTTAAGGTTAAGGGTAAGGGTAAGGGTAAGCTTAAGGGTAAAAGCAAGGGTAAGGGTCAGGGTAAGGGTAAGTGTGAGGGTAAGGGTAAGGGTAAGGGTAAGGGTGAGCTTAAGGGTAAAAGCAAGGGTAGGGGTAAGGTTAAGGGTAAGGGTAAGGGTAAGGGTAAGGGTAAGGGTTAGCTTAAGCGTAAAAGCAAGGGTAAGGGTAAGGGTAAGGGTAAGGGTAAGGGTAAGGGTAAGGGTAAGGGTAAGGGTAAAGGTAAGGGTAAGCCTAAGGGTAAAAGCAAGGGTAAGGGTAAGGGTAAGGGTAAGGGTAAGAGTAAGGGTAAGGGTAAGGGTAAGGGTAAGCTTAAGGGTAAAAGCAAGGGTAAGGGTGAGGGTAAGTGTAAGGGTAAGCCTAAGGGTAAAAGCAAGGGTAAGGGTAAGGGTAAGGGTAAGGGTAAGGGTAAGCTTAAGGGTAAAAGCAAGGGTAAGGGTAAGGGTAAGGGTATGGGTAAGGGTAAGGGTAAGCTTAAGGGTAAAAGCAAGGGTGAGGGTAAGGGTAAGGGTAAGGGTAAGGGTAAGGGTAAGGGTAAGGGTAAGGGTAAGGGTAAGCTTAAGGGTAAAAGCAAGGGTAAGGGTAAGGGTAAGGGTAAGGGTAAGGGTAAGGGTAAGGGTAAGGGTAAGGGTAAGCTTAAGGGTAAAAGCAAGGGTAAGGGTAAGGGTAAGGGTAAGGGTAAGGGTAAAGGTAAGGGTAAGCCTAAGGGTAAAAGCAAGGGTAAGGGTAAGGGTAAGGGTAAGGGTAGGGTTAGGGTAAGGGTAAGGGTAAGGGTAAGGATAAGGGTAAGGCTAAGGGTAAGGGTAAGGGTAAGGGTAAGCTTAAGGGTAAAAGCAAGGGTAAGGGTAAGGGAAAGGGTAAGGGTAAGCCTAAGGGTAAAAGCGAGGGTAAGGGTAAGGGTAAGGGTAAGGGTAAGGGTAAGCTTAAGGGTAAAAGCAAGAGTAAGGGTAAGGGTAAGGGTAAGGGTAAGGGTAAGGGTAAGGGTAAGCTTAAGGGTAAAAGCAAGGGTAAGGGTAAAGGTGAGGGTAAGGGTAAGGGTAAGGGTAAGGGTAAGGGTAAGGGTAAGGGTAAGAGTAAAGGTAAGGGTAAGCCTAAGGGTAAAAGCAAGGGTAAGGGTAAGGGTAAGGGTAAGGGTAAGGGTAAGGTTAAGGGTAAGGGTAAGGGTAAGCTTAAGGGTAAAAGCAAGGGTAAGGGTAAGGGTAAGGGTAAGGGTAAGGGTAAGGGTAAGGGTAAGGGTAAGGGTAAGGGTAAGGGTAAGCTTAAGGTTAAGGGTAAGGGTAAGGGTAAGCTTAAGGGTGAAAGCAAGGGTAAGGGTAAGGGTAAGGGTAAGGGTAAGGGTAAGCTTAAGGGTAAAAGCAAGGGTTAGGGTAAGGGTAAGGGTAAGGGTAAGGGTAAGGGTAAGGGTAAGGGTAAGGGTAAGGGTAAGGGTAAGGGTAAGGGTAAGCTTAAGGGTAAGGGTAAGGGTAAGGGTAAGGGTAAGCTTAAGGGTAAAAGCAAGGGTAAGGGTAAGGGTAAGGGTAAGGGTAAGGGTAAGGGTAAGCTTAAGGGTAAGGGTAAGGGTAAGGGAAAGGGTAAGCTTAGGGGGAAAAGCAAGGGTAAGGGTAAGGGTGAGGGTAAGGGTAAGGGTAAGGGTAAGGGTAAGCTTAAGGGTAAGGGTAAGGGTAAGGGTAAGCTTAAGGGTAAAAGCAAGGGTAAGGGTAAGGGTAAGGGTAAGGGTAAGGGTAAGGGTAAGGGTAAGGGTAAGGGTAAGGGTAAGGGTAAGGGTAAGGGTAAGGGAAAGCTTAAGGGTAAGGGTAAGGGTAAGGGTAAGGGTAAGCTTAAGGGTAAAAGCAAGGGTAAGGGTAAGGGTAAGGGTAAGGGTAAGGGTAAGCTTGAGGGTAAAAGCAAGGGTAAGGGTAAGGGTAAGGGTAAGGGTAAGGGTAAGGGTAAGGGTAAGGGTAAGGGTAAGGGTAAGGGTAAGCTTAAGGGTAAGGGTAAGGGTAAGGGTAAGCTTAAGGGTAAAAGCAAGGGTAAGGGTAAGGGTAAGGGTAAGGGTAAGGGTAAAGGTAAGGGTAAGCCTAAGGGTAAAAGCAAGGATAAGGGTAAGGGTAAGGGTAAGGTAAGGGTAAGGGTAAGGGTAAGGGTAAGGGTAAGCTTAAGGGTAAAAGCAAGGGTAAGGGTAAGGGTAAGGGTAAGGGTAAGGGTAAAGGTAAGGGTAAGGGTAAGGGTAAGGGTAAGGGTAAGGGTAAGCTTAAGGGTAAAAGCAAGGGTAAGGGTAAGGGTAAGGGTAAGGGTAAGGGTAAGGGTAAGGGTAAACTTAAGGGTAAAAGCAAGGGTAAGGGTAAGGGTAAGGGTAAGGGTAAGGGTAAGGGTTGGGGCAAGGGTAAAGGTAAGGGTAAGCCTAAGGGTAAAAGCAAGGGTAAGGGTAAGGGTAAGGGTAAGGGTAAGGGTAAGGGTAAGGGTAAGGGTAAGGGTAAGGGTAAGGGTAAGGGTAAGAGTAAGGGTAAGGGTAAGGGTGAGCTTAAGGGTAAAAGCAAGGGTAAGGGTAAGGGTAAGGGTAAGGGTAAGCCTAAGGGTAAAAGCAAGGGTAAGGGTAAGGGTAAGGGTAAGGGTAAGGGTAAGGGTAAGCTTAAGGGTAAAAGCAAGGGTAAGGGTAAGGGTAAGGGTAAGGGTAAGGGTTATGGTAAGCTTAAGGGTAAAAGCAAGGGTAAGGGTAAGAGTAAGGGTAAGGGTAAGGGTAAGGGTAAAGGTAAGGGAAAGCCTAAGGGTAAAAGCAAGGGTAAGGGTAAGGGTAAGGGTAAGGGTAAGGGTAAGGGTAAGTGTAAGGGTAAGCTTAAGGGTAAAAGCAAGGGTAAGGGTAAGGGTAAAAGTAAGGGTAAGGGTAAGGGTAAGGGTAAGGGTAAGGGTAAGGGTAAGCTTAAGGGTAAAATCAAGGGTAAGGGTAAGGGTAAGGGTAAGGGTAAGGGTAAGGGTAAGGGTAAGGGTAAGGGTAAAGGTAAGGGTAAGGGTAAGGGTAAGGGTAAGGGTAAGGGTAAGGGTAAGCTTAAGGGTAAAAGCAAGGGTAAGGGTTAGGGTAAGGGTAAGGGTAAGGGTAAGGGTAAGGGTAAGCTTAAGGGTAAAAGCAAGGGAAAGGGTAAGGGTAAGGGTAAGGGTAAGGGTAAGGGTAAGGGTAAGGGTAAGGGTAAGGGTAAGGGTAAGGGTAAGCTTAAGGGTAAAAGCAAGGGTAAGGGTAAGGGTAAGGGTAAGCGTAAGGGTAAGGGTAAGGGTAAGGGTAAGCTTAAGGGTGAAAGCAAGGGTAAGGGTAAGGGTAAGGGTAAGGGTAAGGGTAAGGGTAAGGGTTAGGGTAAGGGTAAGCCTAAGGGTAAAAGCAAGGGTAAGGGTAAGGGTAAGGGTAAGGGTAAGGGTAAGGGTAAGGGTAAGGGTAAGGGCAAGGGTAAGGGTAAGGGTAAGGGTAAGGGTAAGGGTAAGGGTAAGAGTAAGGGTAAGGGTAAGGGTAAGCTTAAGGGTAAAAGCAAGGGTAAGGGTAAGGGTAAGGGTAAGGGTAAGCCTAAGGGTAAAAGCAAGGGTAAGGGTAAGGGTAAGGGTAAGGGTAAGGGTAAGCTTAAGGGTAAAAGCAAGGGTAAAGGTAAGGGTAAGGGTAAGGGTAAGGGTAAGGGTAAGCTTAAGGGTAAAAGCAAGGTTAAGGGTAAGGGTAAGGGTGAGGGTAAGGGTAAGCTTAAGGGTAAAAGCAAGGGTAAGGGTAAGGGTATGGGTAAGGGTAAGGGTAAAGGTAAGATTAAGCCTAAGGGTAAAAGCAAGGGTAAGGGTAAGGGTAAGGGTAAGGGTAAGGGTAAGGGTAAGGGTAAGGGTAAGGGTAAGGGTAAGGGTAAGGGTAAGGGTAAGGGTAAGGGTAAGCTTAAGGGTAAAAGCAAGGGTAAGGGTAAGGGTAAGGGTAAGGGTAAGGGTAAGGGTAAGGGTAAGGGTAAGGGTAAGGGTAAGCTTAAGGGTAAAAGCAAGGGTAAGGGTAAGGGTAAGGGTAAGCGTAAGGGTAAGGGTAAGGGTAAGGGTAAGCTTAAGGGTGAAAGCAAGGGTAAGGGTAAGGGTAAGGGTAAGGGTAAGGGTAAGGGTAAGGGTAAGGGTTAGGGTAAGGGTAAGCCTAAGGGTAAAAGCAAGGGTAAGGGTAAGGGTAAGGGTAAGGGTAAGGGTAAGGGTAAGGGTAAGGGTAAGGGTAAGGGTAAGGGTAAGGGTAAGGGTAAGGGTAAGGGTAAGGGTAAGGGTAAGGGTAAGGGTAAGGGTAAAGGTAAGGGTAAGCCTAAGGGTAAAAGCAAGGGTAAGGGTAAGGGTAAGGGTAAGGGTAAGGGTAAGGGTAAGGGTAAGGGTAAGGGTAAGGGTAAGGGTAAGGGTAAGGGTAAGGGTAAGGGTAAGGGTAAGGGTAAGGGTAAGGGTAAGGGTGAGGGTAAGGGTAAGGGTAAGGGTAAGGGTAAGCTAAAGGGTAAAAGCAAGGGTAAGGGTTAGGGTAAGGGTAAGGGTAAGGGTAAGGGTAAGGGTAAGGGTAAGCTTAAGGGTAAAAGCAAGGGTAAGGGTAAGGGTAGGGGTAAGGGTAAGGGTAAGGGTAAGGGTAAGGGTAAGGGTAAAGGTAAGGGTAAGCCTAAGGGTAAAAGCAAGGGTAAGGGTAAGGGTAAGGGTAAGGGTAAGGGTAAGGGTAAGGGTAAGGGTAAGGGTAAGGGTAAGGGTAAGGGTAAGCTTAAGGGTATAAGCAAGGGTAAGGGTAAGGGTAAGGGTAAGGGTGAGGGTAAGGGTAAGGGTAAGGGTAAGGGTAAGGGTAAGCTTAAGGGTAAAAGCAAGGGTAAGGGTAAGGGTAAGGGTAAGGGTAAGGGTAAGGGTAAGCTTAAGGGTAAAAGCATGGGTAAGGGAAAGGGTAAGGGTGAGGGTAGAGGTAAGGGTAAGGGTAAGGGTAAGGGTAAGGGTAAGGGTAAAGGTAAGGGTAAGCCTAAGGGTAAAAGCAAGGGTGAGGGTGAGGGTAAGGGTAAGGGTAAGGGTAAGGGTAAGGGTAAGGGTAAGGGTAAGTGTAAGGGTAAGCTTAAGGGTAAAAGCAAGGGTAAGGGTAAGGGTAAGGGTAAGGGTAAGCCTAAGGGTAAAAGCAAGGGTAAGGGTAAGGGTAAGGGTAAGGGTAAGGGTAAGCTTAAGGGTAAAAGCAAGGGTAAGGGTAAGGGTAAGGGTAAGGGTAAGGGTAAGGGTAAGCTTAAGGGTAAAAGCAAGGGTAAGGGTAAGGGTATGGGTAAGGGTAGGGGTAAGGGTAAAGGTAAGGGTAAGCCTAAGGGTAAAAGCAAGGGTAAGGGTAAGGGTAAGGGTAAGGGTAAGGGTAAGGGTAAGGGTAAGGGTAAGGGTAAGGGTAAGGGTAAGGGTAAGGGTAAGGGTAAGGGTAAGGGTAAGGGTAAGCTTAAGGGTAAAAGCAAGGGTAAGGGTAAGGGTAAGGGTAAGGGTAAGGGTAAGGGTAAGGGTAAGCTTAAGGGTAAAAGCAAGGGTAAGGGTAAGGGTAAGGGTAAGGGTAAGGGTAAGGGTAAGGGTAAGGGTAAGGGTAAGGGTAAGGGTAAGGGTAAGCTTAAGGGTAAAAGCAAGGGTAAGGGTAAGGGTAAGGGTAAGGGTAAGCTTAAGGGTAAAAGCAAGGGTAAGGGTAAGGGTAAGGGTAAGGGTAAGGGTAAGGGTAAGGGTAAGGGTAAAGGTAAGGGTAAGCCTAAGGGTAAAAGCAAGGGTAAGGGTAAGGGTAAGGGTAAGGGTAAGGGTAAGGGTAAGGGTAAGGGTAAGGGTAAGCTTAAGGGTATAAGCAAGGGTAAGGGTAAGGGTAAGGGTAAGGGTGAGGGTAAGGGTAAGGGTAAGGGTAAGGGTAAGGGTAAGCTTAAGGGTAAAAGCAAGGGTAAGGGTAAGGGTAAGGGTAAGGGTAAGGGTAAGATTAAGCTTAAGGGTAAAAGCATGGGTAAGGGATAGGGTAAGGGTAAGGGTAAGGGTAAGGGTAAGGGTAAGGGTAAGGGTAAGGGTAAGGGTAAAGGTAAGGGTTAGCCTAAGGGTAAAAGCAAGGGTGAGGGTGAGGGTAAGGGTAAGGGTAAGGGTAAGGGTAAGGGTAAGGGTAAGGGTAAGTGTAAGGGTAAGCTTAAGGGTAAAAGCAAGGGTAAGGGTAAGGGTAAGGGTAAGGGTAAGCCTAAGGGTAAAAGCAAGGGTAAGGGTAAGGGTAAGGGTAAGGGTAAGGGTAAGCTTAAGGGTAAAAGCAAGGGTAAGGGTAAGGGTAAGGGTAAGGGTAAGGGTAAGGGTAAGCTTAAGGGTAAAAGCAAGGGTAAGGGTAAGGGTATGGGTAAGGGTAAGGGTAAGGGTAAAGGTAAGGGTAAGCCTAAGGGTAAAAGCAAGGGTAAGGGTAAGGGTAAGGGTAAGGGTAAGGGTAAGGGTAAGGGTCAGGGTAAGGGTAAGGGTAAGGGTAAGGGTAAGGGTAAGGGTAAGGGTAAGGGTAAGGGTAAGCTTAAGGGTAAAAGCAAGGGTAAGGGTAAGGGTAAGGGTAAGGGTAAGGGTAAGGGTAAGGGTAAGCTTAAGGGTAAAAGCAAGGGTAAGGGTAAGGGTAAGGGTAAGGGTAAGGGTAAGGGTAAGGGTAAGGGTAAGCTTAAGGGTAAAAGCAAGGGTAAGGGTAAGGGTAAGGGTAAGGGTAAGCTTAAGGGTAAAAGCAAGGGTAAGGGTAAGGGTAAGGGTAAGGGTAAGGGTAAGGGTAAGGGTAAGGGTAAAGGTAAGGGTAAGCCTAAGGGTAAAAGCAAGGGTAAGGGTAAGGGTAAGGGTAAGGGTAAGGGTAAGGGTAAGGGTAAGGGTAAGGGTAAGGGTAAGGGTAAGGGTAAGGGTAAGGGTAAGGGTAAGGGTAAGGGTAAGGGTAAGGGTAAGGGTAAGCTTAAGGGTAAAAGCAAGGGTGAGGGTAAGGGTAAGGGTAAGGGTAAGGGTAAGGGTAAGGGTAAGGGTAAGGGTAAGGCTAAGGGTAAGGGTAAGCCTAAGGGTAAAAGCAAGGGTAAGGGTAAGGGTAAGGGTAAGGGTAAGGGTAAGCTTAAGGGTAAAAGCAAGGGTTAGGGTAAGGGTAAGGGTAAGGGTAAGGGTAAGGGTAAGCTTAAGGGTAAAAGCAAGGGTAAGGGTAAGGGTAAGGGTAAGGGTAAGGGTAAGGGTAAGGTTAAAGGTAAGGGTAAGCCTAAGGGTAAAAGCAAGGGTATGGGTAAGGGTAAGGGTAAGGGTAAGGGTAAGGATAAGGGTAAGGGTAAGGGTAAGGGTAAGGGTAAGGGTAAGGGTAAGTTTAAGGGTAAAAGCAAGGGTAAGGGTAAGGGTAAGGGTAAGGGTAAGGGTAAGGGTAAGGGTAAGGGTAAGGGTAAGGGTAAGCTTAAGGGTAAAAGCAAGGGTAAGGGTAAGGGTAAGGGTAAGGGTAAGGGTAAGGGTAAGGGTAAGGGTAAGGGTAAGGGTAAGGGTAAGCTTAAGGGTAAAAGCAAGGGTAAGGGTAAGGGTAAGGGTAAGGGTAAGGGTAAGGGTAAGGGTAAGGGTAAGGGTAAGGGTAAGGGTAAGGGTAAGGGTAAGGGTAAGGGTAAGGGTAAGGGTAAGCTTAAGGGTAAAAGCAAGGGTAAGGGTAAGGGTAAGGGTAAGGGTAAGGGTAAGCCTAAGGGTAAAAGCAAGGGTAAGGGTAAGGGTAAAAGCAAGGGTAAGGGTAAGGGTAAGGGTAAGGGTAAGGGTAAGGGTAAGGGTAAGGGTAAGGGTAAGGGTAAGGTTAAGGGTAAGCTTAAGGGTAAAAGCAAGGGTAAGGGTAAGGGTAAGGGTAAGGGTAAGGGTAAGTGAAAGCTTAAGGGTAAAAGCAAGGGTAAGGGTAAGGGTAAGGGTAAAGGTAAGCGTAAGCCTTAGGGTAAAAGCAAGGGTAAGGGTAAGGGTAAGGGTAAGGGTAAGGGTAAGGGTAAGGGTAAGGGTAAGGGTAAGGGTAAGGGTAAGGGTAAGGGTAAGGGTAAGCTTAAGGGTAAAAGCAAGGGTAAGGGTTAGGGTAAGGGTAAGGGTAAGGGTAAGGGTGAGCTTGAGGGTAAAAGCAAGGGTAAGGGTAAGGGTAAGGGTAAGGGTAAAGGTAAGGGTGAGCCTAAGGGTAAAAGCAAGGGTAAGGGTAAGGGTAAGGGTAAGGGTAAGGGTAAGGGTAAGGGTAAGGGTAAGGGTAAGGGTAAGGGTAAGGGTAAGGGTAAGCTTAAGGGTATAAGCAAGGGTAAGGGTAAGGGTAAGGGTGAGGGTAAGGGTAAGGGTAAGGGTAAGCTTAAGGGTAAAAGCAAGGGTAAGGGTAAGGGTAAGGGTAAGGGTAAGGGTAAGGGTAAGGGTAAGGGTAAGCTTAAGGGTAAAAGCAAGGGTAAGGGTAAGGGTAAGGGTAAGGGTAAGGGTAAGGGTAAGGGTAAGGGTAAGGGTAAGGGTAAGGGTAAGGGTAAGGGTAAGGGTAAAGGTTAGGGTAAGCCTAAGGGTAAAAGCAAGGGTAAGGGTAAAGGTAAGGGTAAGGGTAAGGGTAAGGGTAAGGGTAAGGGTAAGGGTAAGGGTAAGGGTAAGGGTAAGGGTAAGCTTAACGGTAAAAGCAAGGGTAAGGGTAAGGGTAAGGGTAAGGGTAAGCCTAAGGGTAAAACAAGGGTAAGGGTAAGGGTAAGGGTAAGGGTAAGGGTAAGCTTAAGGGTAAAAGCAAGGGTAAGGGTAAGGGTAAGGGTGAGGGTAAGGGTTAGCTTAAGGGTTAAAGCAAGGGTAAGGGTAAGGGTAAGGGTAAGGGTAAGGGTAAAGGTAAGGGTAAGCCTAAGGGTAAAAGCAAGGGTAAGGGTAAGGGTAAGGGTAAGGGTAAGGGTAAGGGTAAGGGTAAGGGTAAGGGTAAGAGTAAGGGTAAGGGTAAGGGTAAGGGTAAGGGTAAGCTTAAGGGTAAAAGCAAGGGTAAGGGTAAGGGTAAGGGTAAGGGTAAGGGTAAGGGTAAGGGTAAGGGTAAGGGTAAGGGTAAGGGTAAGCTTAAGGGTAAAAGCAAGGGTAAGGGTAAGGGTAAGGGTGAGGGTAAGGGTAAGGGTAAGGGTAAGGGTAAGCTTAAGGGTAAAAGCAAGGGTAAGGGTAAGGGTAAGGGTAAGGGTAAGGGTAAGGGTAAGGGTAAGGGTAAGCTTAAGGGTAAAAGCAAGGGTAAGGGTAAGGGTAAGGGTAAGGGTAAGGGTAAGGGTAAGGGTAAGGGTAAAGGTAAGGGTAAGCCTAAGGGTAAAAGCAAGGGTAAGGGTAAGGGTTAGGGTAAGGGTAAGGGTAAGGGTAAGGGTAAGGGTAAGGGTAAGGGTAAGGGTAAGTGTAAGGGTAAGGGTAAGGGTAAGCTTAAGGGTAAAAGCAAGGGTAAGGGTAAGGGTAAGGGTAAGGGTAAGGGTAAGGGTAAGGGTAAGCTTAAGGGTAAGGGTAAGTGTAAGGGTAAAGGTAAGGGTGAGCCTAAGGGTAAAAGCAAGGGTAAGGGTAAGGGTTAGGGTAAGGGTAAGGGTAAGGGTAAAGGTAAGGGTAAGGGTAAGTGTAAGGGTTAGGGTAAGGGTAAGCTTAAGGGTAAAAGCAAGGGTAAGGGTAAGGGTAAGGGTAAGGGTAAGGGTAAGGGTAAGGGTAAGGGTAAGGGTAAGGGTAAGGGTAAGGGTAAGGGTAAGGGTAAGCTTAAGGGTAAGGGTAAGGGTAAGGGTAAGGGTAAGCCTAAGGGTAAAACCAAGGGTAAGGGTAAGGGTGAGGGTAAGGGTAAGCTTAAGGGTAAAAGCAAGGGTAAGGGTAAGGGTAAGGGTAAGGGTAAGGGTAAGGGTAAGCTTAAGGGTAAAAGCAAGGGTAAGGGTAAGGGTAAGGGTAAGGGTAAGGGTAAGGGTAAGGGTAAGGGTAAGGGTAAGGGTAAAGGTAAGGGTAAGCCTAAGGGTAAAAGCAAGGGTAAGGGTAAGGGTAAGGGTAAGGGTTAGGGTAAGGGTAAGGGTAAGGGTAAGGGTAAGGGTAAGGGTAAGGGTAAGGGTAAGCTTAAGGGTAAAAGCAAGGGTAAGGGTAAGGGTAAGGGTAAGGGTAAGGGTAAGGGTAAGGGTAAGGGTAAGGGTAAGGGTAAGGGTAAGGGTAAGGGTAAGGGTAAGGCTAAGGGTAAGGGTAAGGGTAAGGGTAAGGGTAAGGGTAAGGGTAAGCTTAAGGGTAAAAGCAAGGGTGAGGGTTAGGGTAAGGGTAAGGGTAAGGGTAAGGGTAAGGGTAAGGGTAAGGGTAAGGGTAAGGGTAAGGGTAAGCTTAAGGGTAAGGATAAGGGTAAGGGTAAAAGCAAGGGTAAGGGTAAGGGTAAGGGTAAGGGTAAGCTTAAGGGTAAAAGCAAGGGTAAGGGTAAGGGTAAGGGTAAGGGTAAGGGTAAGGGTAAGGGTAAGGGTAAGGGTAAGCTTAAGGGTAAGGGTAAGGGTAAGGGTAAGGGTAAGCTTAAGGGTAAAAGCAAGGGTAAGGGTAAGGGTAAGGGTAAGGGTAAGGGTAAGGGTAAGGGTAAGGGTAAGGGTAAGGGTAAGGGTAAGGGTAAGGGTAAGCTTAAGGGTAAAAGCAAGGGTAAGGGAAAGGGTAAGGGTAAGGGTAAGGGTAAGGGTAAGGGTAAGGGTGAGCTTAAGGGTAAAAGCAAGGGTAAGGGTAAGGGTAAGGGTAAGGGTAAGGGTAAGGGTAAGGGTAAGGGTAAGGGTAAGGGTAAGGGTAAGGGTAAAGGTAAGGGTAAGCCTAAGGGTAAAAGCAAGGGTAAGGGTAAGGGTAAGGGTAAGGGTAAGGGTAAGAGTAAGGGTAAGGGTAAGGGTAAGGGTAAGCTTAAGGGTAAAAGCAAGGGTAAGGGTAAGGGTAAGGGTAAGGGTAAGCCTAAGGGTAAAAGCAAGGGTAAGGGTAAGGGTAAGGGTAAGGGTAAGGGTAAGCTTAAGGGTAAAAGCAAGGGTTAGGGTAAGGGTAAGGGTAAGGGTAAGGGTAAGGGTAAGCTTAAGGGTAAAAGCAAGGGTGAGGGTAAGGGTAAGGGTAAGGGTAAGGGTAAGGGTAAGCGTGAGGGTAAGGGTAAGCTTAAGGGTAAAAGCAAGGGTGAGGGTAAGGGTAAGGGTAAGGGTAAGGGTAAGGGTAAGGGTAAGGGTAAAGGTAAGGGTAAGGGTAAGGGTAAGGGTAAGGGTAAGGGTAAGGGTAAGGGTAAGGGTAAGGGTAAGGGTAAGGGAAAGGGTAAGGGTAAGGGTAAGGGTAAGCTTAAGGGTAAAAGCAAGGGTAAGGGTAAGGGTAAGGGTACGGGTAAGCCTAAGGGTAAAAGCAAGGGTAAGGGTAAGGGTAAGGGTAAGGGTAAGGGTAAGCTTAAAGGTAAAAGCAAGGGTAAGGGTAAGGGTAAGGGAAAGGGTAAGGGTAAGGGTAAGCTTAAGGGTAAAAGCAAGGGTAAGGGTAAGGGTAAGGGTAAGGGTAAGGGTAAGGGTAAGGGTAAGGGTAAAGGTAAGGGTAAGCCTTAGGGTAAAAGCAAGGGTAAGGGTAAGGGTAAGGGTAAGGGTAAGGGTAAGGG
This sequence comes from Myrrha octodecimguttata, assembly GCA_958510865.1. NCBI lineage: Eukaryota > Metazoa > Arthropoda > Insecta > Coleoptera > Coccinellidae > Myrrha > Myrrha octodecimguttata. The sequence goes on along the minus strand of CAUEHS010000304.1, from coordinate 30,778 downwards.
TAAGGGTAAGGGTAAGGGTAAGGGTAAGGGTAAGGGTAAGGGTAAGGGTAAGCTTAAGGGTAAAAGCAAGGGTAAGGGTAAGGGTAAGGGTAAGGGTAAGGGTAAGGGTAAGGGTAAGGGTAAGGGTAAGGGTAAAGGTAAGGGTAAGCTTAAGGGTAAGGGTAAGGGTAAGGGTAAGGGTAAGCTCAAGGGTAAAAGCAAGGGTGAGGGTAAGGGTAAGGGTAAGGGTAAGGGTAAGCTTAAGGGTAAAAGCAAGGGTAAGGGTAAGGGTAAGGGTAAGGGTAAGGGTAAGGGTAAGGGTAAGGGTAAGGGTAAGGGTAAGGGTAAGCTTAAGGGTAAGGGTAAGGGTAAGGGTAAGGGTAAGCTTAAGGGTAAAAGCAAGGGTAAGGGTAAGGGTAAGGGTAAGGGTAAGGGTAAGGGTAAGGGTAAGGGTAAGGGTAAGCTTAAGGGTAAGGGTAAGGGTAAGGGTAAGGGTAAGCTTGAGGGTAAAAGCAAGGGTAAGGGTAAGGGTAAGGGTAAGGGTAAGGGTAAGCTTAAGGGTAAGGGTAAGGGTAAGGGTAAGGGTAAGCTTAAGGGTAAAAGCAAGGGTAAGGATAAGGGTAAGGGTAAGGGTAAGGGTAAGGGTAAGGGTAAGGGTAAGGGTAAGGGTAAGCTTAAGGGTAAGGGTAAGGGTAAGGGTAAGGGTAAGCTTAAGGGTAAAAGCAAGGGTAAGGGTAAGGGTAAGGGTAAGGGTAAGGGTAAGCTTAAGGGTAAAAGCAAGGGTAAGGGTAAGGGTAAGGGTAAGGGTAAGGGTAAGGGTAAGCGTAAGCTTAAGGGTAAGGGTAAGGTAAGGGTAAGGGTAAGCTTAAGGGTAAAAGCAAGGGTAAGGGAAAGGGTAAGGGTAAGGGTAAGGGTAAGGGTAAGGGTAGGGGTAAGGGTAAGCTTAAGGGTAAAAGTAAGGGTAAGGGTAAGGGTGAGGGTAAGGGTAAGGGTAAGGGTAAGGGTAAGGGTAAGCTTAAGGGTAAAAGCAAGGGTAAGGGTAAGGGTAAGGGTAAGGGTGAGGGTAAGGGTAAGGGTAAAGGTAAGGGTAAGCCTAAGGGAAAAAGCAAGGGTAAGGGTAAGGGTAAGGGTAATGGTAAGGGTAAGGGTAAGGGTAAAGGTAAGGGTAAGGGTAATGGTAAGCTTAAGGGTAAAAGCAAGGGTAAGGGTAAGGGTAAGGGTAAGCCTAAGGGTAAAAGCAAGGGTAAGGGTTAGGGTAAGGCTAAGTGTAAGGGTAAGGGTAAGGGTAAGCTTAAGGGTAAAAGCAAGGGTAAGGGTAAGGGTAAGCTTAAGGGTAAAAGCAAGGGTAAGGGTAAGGGTAAGGGTTACCCTTACCCTTACCCTTACCCTTGCTTTTACCCTTAAGCTTACCCTTACCCTTACCCTTACCCTCACCCTTACCCTTACCCTTACCCTTACCCTTACCCTTTCCCTTACCCTTACCCTCACCCTTACCCTTACCCTTACCCTTACCTTTACCCTTACCCTTACCCTTACCCTTGCTTTTACCCTTAGGCTTACCCTTACCTTTACCCTTACCCTTACCCTTACCCTTACCCTTGCTTTCACCCTTAAGCTTACCCTTACCCTTACCCTTACCCTTACCCTTACCCTTACCCTTACCCTTACCCTTACCCTTACCCTTGCTTTTACCCTTAAGCTTACCCTTACCCTTACCCTTACCCTTACCCTTACCCTTGCTTTTACCCTTAAGCTTACCCTTACCCTTACCCTATTCCTTACCCTTAAGCTTAACCTTACCCTTACCCTTACCCTTACCCTTACCCTTACCCTTACCCTTACCCTTGCTTTTACCCTTTAGCTTACCCTTACCCTTACCCTTACCCTTACCCTTACCCTTACCCTTACACAAACCCTTACCCTTACCCTTACCCTTACCCTTACCCTTGCATTTACCCTTAGGCTTACCCTTACCTTTACCCTTACCCTTACCCTTACCCTTACCCTTACCCTTACCCTTACCCTTACCCTTACCCTTACCCTTACCCTTGCTTTTACCCTTAAGCTTACCCTTACCCTTACCCTTACCCTTACCCTTACCCTTACCCTTGCTTTTACCCTAAAGCTTACCCTTACCCTTACCCTTACCCTTACCCTTACCCTTACCCTTACCCTTACCCTTACCCTTACCCTTACCCTTACCCTTGCTTTTACCCTTAAGCTTACCCTTACCCTTACCCTTACCCTTACCCTTACCCTTACCCTTACCCTTACCCTTGCTTTTACCCTTAAGCTTACCCTTACCCTTACCCTTACCCTTACCCTTACCCTTACCCTTACCCTTACCCTTACCCTTGCTTTTACCCTTAGGCTTACCCTTACCTTTACCCTTACCCTTACCCTTACCCTTACCCTTACCCTTACCCTTACCCTTACCCTTACCCTTGCTTTTACCCTTAAGCTTACCCTTACCCTTACCCTTACCCTTACCCTCACCCTTACCCTTACCCTTACCCTTACCCTTACCCTTACCCTTACCCTTGCTTTTACCCTTAGGCTTACCCTTACCTTTACCCTTACCCTTACCCTTACCCTTACCCTTACCCTTACACTTACCCTTACCCTTGCTTTTACCCTTAAGCTTACCCTTACCCTTTCCCTTACCCTTACCCTTACCCTTGCTTTTACCTTTAAGCTTACCCTCACCCTTACCCTTACCCTTACCCTTACCCTTGCTTTTACCCTTAGGCTTACCCTTACCCTTACCCTTACCCTTACCCTTGCTTTTACCCTTAAGCTTACCCTTACCCTTACCCTTACCCTTACCCTTACCCTTACCCTTACCCTTACCCTTACCCTTACCTTTACCCTTACCCTTGCCCTTACCCTTACCCTTACCCTTACCCTTACCCTTACCCTTACCCTTGCTTTTACCCTTAAGCTTACCCTCACCCTTACCCTTACCCTTACCCTTACCCTTACCCTTACCCTCACCCTTGCTTTTACCCTTAAGCTCACCCTTACCCTTACCCTTACTCTTACCCTTACCCGTACCCTTACCCTTGCTTTTACCCTTAAGCTTACCCTTACCCTTCCCCTTACCCTTACCCTTACCCTTGCTTTTACCCTTAGGCTTACCCTTACCCTTACCCTTACCCTTACCCTTACCCTTGCTTTTACCCTTAAGCTTACCCTTACCCTTACCCTTACCCTTACTCTTACCCTCACCCTTACCCTTACCCTTACCCTTACCCTTGCTTTTACCCTTAGGCTTACCCTTACCTTTACCCTTACCCTTACCCTTACCCTTACCCTTACCCTTACCCTTACCCTTACCCTTACCCTCGCTTTTACCCTTAAGCTTACCCTTACCCTTACCCTTACCCTTACCCTTACCCTTACCCTTACCCTTACCCTTACCCTTACCCTTACCCTAACCCTTACCCTTGCTTTTACCCTTAAGCTTACCCTTACCCTTACCCTTACCCTTACCCTTACCCTTACCCTCACCCTTACCCGTACCCTTACCCTTGCTTTTACCCTTAAGCTTACCCTTACCCTTACCCTTACCCTTACCCTTAAGCTTACCCTTACCCTAACCCTTACCCTTACCCTTACCCTTACCCTTACCCTTACCCTTGCTTTTACCCTTAAGCTTACCCTTACCCTTACCCTTACCCTTACCCTTACCCTTGCTTTTACCCTTACCCTTATCCTTACCCTTAAGCTTACCCCTACCCTTACCCTTACCCTTACCCTTACCCTCACCCATACCCTTACCCTTACCCTTACCCTTGCTTTTACCCTTAAGCTTACCCTTACCCTTACCCTTACCCTTACCCTTGCTTTTACCCTTAGGCTTACCCTTACCTTTACCCTTACCCTTACCCTTACCCTTACCCTTACCCTTACCCTTGCTTTTACCCTTAAGCTTACCCTTACCCTTACCCTTACCCTTACCCTTACCCTTACCCTCACCCTTGCTTTTACCCTTAAGCTTACCCTTACCCTTACCCTTACCCTTACCCTTACCCTTACCCTTACCCTTACCCTTACCCTTACCCTCACCCTTACCCTTACCCTTACCCTTACCCTTACCCTTGCTTTTACCCTTAAGCTTACCCTTACCCTTACCCTTACCCTTACCCTTACCCTTACCCTTACCCTTACCCTTACCCTTACCCTTACCCTTACCCTTGCTTTTACCCTTAGGCTTACCCTTACCTTTACCCTTACCCTTACCCTTACCCTTACCCTTACCCTTACCCTTGCTTTTACCCTTAAGCTTACCCTTACCCTTACCCTTACCCTTACCCTTACCCTTACCCTTACCCTTGCTTTTACCCTTAAGCTTACCCTTACCCTTACCCTTACCCTTACCCTTACCCTTGCTTTTACCCTTGGGCTTACCCTTACCCTTACCCTTACCCTTACCCTTAAGCTTACCCTTACCCTTACCCTTACCCTTACCCTTACCCTTACCCTTACCCTTACCCTTACCCTTGCTTTTACCCTTAAGCTTACCCTTACCCTTACCCTTACACTTACCCTTACCCTTACCCTTACCCTTACCCTTACCCTAACCCTTACCCTTACCCTAGCTTTTACCCTTAGGCTTACCCTTACCTTTACCCTTACCCTTACCCTTACCCTTAAGCTTACCCTTACCCTTACCCTTACCCTTACCCTTACCCTTACCCTTACCCTTACCCTTACCCTTACCCTTACCCTTACCCTTACCCTTACCCTTACCCTTACCCTTACCCTTGCTTTTACCCTTAAGCTTACCCTTACCCTTACCCTTACACTTACCCTTACCCTTACCCTTACCCTTACCCTTACCCTTACCCTAACCCTTACCCTTACCCTTGCTTTTACCCTTAGGCTTACCCTTACCTTTACCCTTACCCTTACCCTTACCCTTACCCTTACCCTTACCCTTACCCTTACCCTTGCTTTTACCCTTAAGCTTACCCTTACCCTTACCCTTACCCCTACCCTTACCCTTGCTTTTACCCTTAAGCTTACCCTTACCCTTACCCTTACCCTTACCCTCACCCTTACCCTTACCCTTACCCTTGCTTTTACCCTTAAGCTTACCCTTACCCTTACCCTTACCCTTACTCTTACCCTTACCCTTACCCTTACCCTTACCCTTACCCTAACCCTTGCTTTTACCCTTAAGCTTACCCTTACCCTTACCCTTACCCTTACCCTTACCCTTACCCTTAACCTTACCCTTACCCTTACCCTTACCCTTACCCTTACCCTTACCCTTACCCTTACCCTTACCCTTACCCTTACCCTTACCCTTACCCTTACCCTTACCCTCACCCTTACCCTTGCTTTTACCCTTAGGCTTACCCTTACCTTTACCCTTATCCTTACCCTTACCCTTACCCTTACCCTTACCCTTGCTTTAACCCTTAAGCTTACCCTTACCCTCACCCTTACCCTTACCCTTACCCTTGCTTTTACCCTTAAGCTTACCCTTACCCTCACCCTTGTTTTACCCTTAGGCTTACCCTTACCCTTACCCTTACCCTTACCCTTGCTTTTACCCTTAAGCTTACCCTTACCCTTACCCTTACCCTTACCCTTACCCTTACCCTTACGCTTACCTTTACCCTTACCCTTGCTTTTACCCTTAGGCTTGCTTTTACCCTTAGGCTTACCCTAACCTTTACCCTTACCCTTACCCTTACCCTTACCCTTACCCTTACCCTTGCTTTTACCCTTAAGCTTACCCTTACCCTTACCCTTACTCTTACCCTTACCCTTACCCTTACCCTTGCTTTTACCCTTAAGCTTACCCTTACCCTTACCCTTACCCTCACCCTTACCCTTACCCTTACCCTTGCTTATACCCTTAAGCTTACCCTTACCCTTACCCTTACCCTTACCCTTACCCTTACCCTTACCCTTACCCTTACCCTTACCCTTACCCTTACCCTTACCCTTACCCTTGCTTTTACCCTTAGGCTTACCCTTACCTTTACCCTTACCCTTACCCTTACCCTTACCCTTGCTTTTAGCCTCAAGCTTACCCTTACCCTTACCCTTACCCTTACCCTTACCCTTACCCTTACCCTAACCCTTACCCTTGCTTTTACCCTTAAGCTTACCCTTACCCTTACCCTTACCCTTACCCTTACCCTTAACCTTACCCTTACCCTTACCCTTGCTTTTACCCTTAAGCTTACCCTTACCCTTACCCTTACCCTTACCCTTACCCTTACCCTTACCATTACCCTTACCCTTGCTTTTACCCTTAAGCTTACCCAAACCCTTACACTTACCCTTACCCTTACCCTTACCCTTACCCTTACCCTTACCCTTACCCTTACCCTTGCTTTTACCCTAAGGCTTACCCTTACCTTTACCCTTACCCTTACCCTTACCCTTACCCTTGCTTTCACCCTTAAGCTTACACTTACCCTTACCCTTACCCTTACCCTTACCCTTACCCTTACCCTTGCTTTTACCCTTAAGCTTACCCTTACCCTTACCCTTACCCTTACCCTTACCCTTACCCTTACCCTTACCCTTACCCTTGCTTTTACCCTTACCCTTACCCTTGCTTTTACCCTTAGGCTTACCCTTACCCTTACCCTTACCCTTACCCTTACCCTTACCCTTACCCTTGCTTTTACCCTTAAGCTTACCCTTACCCTTACCCTTACCCTTACCCTTACCCTTACCCTTACCCTCACCCTTGCTTTTACCCTTAAGCTTACCCTTACCCTTACCCTTACACTTACCCTTACCCTTACCCTTACCCTTGCGTTTACCCTTAAGCTTACCCTTACCCTTACCCTTACCCTTACCCTTGCTTTTACCCTTAAACTTACCCTTACCCTTACCCTTACCCTTACCCTTACCCTTACCCTCACCCTTGCTTTTACCCTTAAGCTTACCCTTACCCTTACCCTTACCCTTACCCTTACCCTTACCCTTACCCTTACCCTTACCCTTACCCTTGCTTTTACCCTTAAGCTTACCCTTACCCTTACCCTTACCCTTACCCTTACCCTTACCCTCACCCTTGCTTTTACCCTTAAGCTTACCCTTACCCTTACCCTTACTCTTACCCTTACCCTTACCCTTACCCTTGCTTTTACCCTTAAGCTTACCCTTACCCTTACCCTTACCCTTACCCTTACCCTTGCTTTTACCCTTAGGCTTACCCTTACCCTTACCCTTACCCTTACCCTTACCCTTGCTTTTACCCTTAAGCTTACCCTTACCCTTACCCTTACCCTTACTCTTACCCTTACCCTTACCCTTACCCTTACCCTTACCCTTGCTTTTACCCTTAGGCTTACCCTTACCTTAACCCTTACCCTTACCCTTACCCTTACCCTTACCCTTACCCTTACCCTTACCCTCGCTTTTACCCTTAAGCTTACCCTTACCCTTACCCTTACCCTTACCCTTACCCTTACCCTTACCCTTACCCTTGCTTTTACCCTTAAGCTTACCCTTACCCTTACCCTTACCCTTACCCTTACCCTTACCCTTACCCTCACCCTTACCCTTACCCTTACCCTTGCTTTTACCCTTAAGCTTACCCTTACCCTTACCCTTACCCTTACCCTTAAGCTTACCCTTACCCTTACCCTTACCCTTACCCTTACCCTTACCCTTACCCTGACCCTTACCCTTACCCTTACCCTTGCTTTTACCCTTAAGCTTACCCCTACCCTTACCCTTACCCTTACCCTTACCCTTGCTTTTACCCTTACCCTTATCCTTACCCTTAAGCTTACCCTTACCCTTACCCTTACCCTTACCCTTACCCTTACCCATACCCTTACCCTTACCCTTACCCTTGCTTTTACCCTTAAGCTTACCCTTACCCTTACCCTTACCCTTACCCTTGCTTTTACCCTTAGGCTTACCCTTACCTTTACCCTTACCCTTACCCTTACCCTTACCCTTACCCTTACCCTTACCCTTGCTTTTACCCTTAAGCTTACCCTTACCCTTACCCTTACCCTTACCCTTACCCTTACCCTTACCCTCACCCTTGCTTTTACCCTTAAGCTTACCCTTACCCTTACCCTTACCCTTACCCTTACCCTTACCCTTACCCTTACCCTTACCCTTACCCTTACCCTTACATTTACCCTTACCCTTACCCTTACCCTTACCCTTACCCTTACCCTTACCCTTACCCTTACCCTTGCTTTTACCCTTAAGCTTACCCTTACCCTTACCCTTACCCTTACCCTTACCCTTACCCTTACCCTTACCCTTACCCTTACCCTTACCCTTACCCTTACCCTTACCCTTACCCTCACCCTTGCTTTTACCCTTAGGCTTACCCTTACCTTTACCTTTACCCTTACCCTTACCCTTACCCTTACACTTACCCTTGCTTTTACCCTTAAGCTTACCCTTACCCTTACCCTTACCCTTACCCTTACACTTACCCTAACCCTTGCTTTTACCCTTAAGCTTACCCTTACCCTTACCCTTACCCTTACCCTTACCCTTACCCTTGCTTTTACCCTTGGGCTTACCCTTACCCTTACCCTTACCCTTACCCTTAAGCTTACCCTTACCCTTACCCTTACCCTTACCCTTACCCTTACCCTTACCCTTACCCTTACCCTTACCCTTACCCTTACCCTTGCTTTTACCCTTAAGCTTACCCTTACCCTTACCCTTACACTTATCCTTACCCTTACCCTTACCCTTACCCTTACCCTTACCCTAACCCTTACCCTTACCCTTGCTTTTACCCTTAGGCTTACCCTTACCTTTACCCTTACCCTTACCCTTACCCTTAAGCTTACCCTTACCCTTACCCTTACCCTTACCCTTACCCTTACCCTTACCCTTACCCTTACCCTTACCCTTGCTTTTACCCTTAAGCTTACCCTTACCCTTACCCTTACACTTACCCTTACCCTTACCCTTACCCTTACCCTTACCCTTACCCTTACCCTAACCCTTACCCTTACCCTTGCTTTTACCCTTAGGCTTACCCTTACCTTTACCCTTACCCTTACCCTTACCCTTACCCTTACCCTTACCCTTACCCTTACCCTTACCCTTACCCTTACCCTTACCCTTACCCTTGCTTTTACCCTTAAGCTTACCCTTACCCTTACCCTTACCCTTACCCTTACCCTTACCCTAGCTTTTACCCTTAAGCTTACCCTTACCCTTACCCTTACCCTCACCCTTACCCTTACCCTTACCCTTGCTTTTACCCTTAAGCTTACCCTTACCCTTACCCTTACCCTTACCCTTACCCTTACCCTTACCCTTACCCTTACCCTTACCCTTGCTTTTACCCTTAAGCTTACCCTTACCCTTACCCTTACCCTTACCCTTGCCCTTACCCTTACCCTTACCCTTACCCTTACCCTTACCCTTACCCTTACCCTTACCCTCACCCTTACCCTTGCTTTTACCCTTAGGCTTACCCTTACCTTTACCCTTACCCTTACCCTTACCCGTACCCTTACCCTTACCCTTACCCTTGCTTTAACCCTTAAGCTTACCCTTACCCTCACCCTTACCCTTACCCTTACCCTTGCTTTTACCCTTAAGCTTACCCTTACCCTTACCCTTACCCTTACCCTTGTTTTACCCTTAGGCTTTCCCTTACCCTTACCCTTACCCTTACCCTTGCTTTTACCCTTAAGCTTACCCTTACCCTTACCCTTACCCTTACCCTTACCCTTACCCTTACCCTTACCCTTACCCTTACCCTTACCCTTACCCTTACCCTTACCTTTACCCTTACCCTTGCTTTTACCCTAAGGCTTACCCTAACCTTTACCCTTACCCTTACCCTTACCCTTACCCTTACCCTTACCCTTACCCTTACCCTTACCCTTACCCTTACTCTTACCCTTGCTTTTACCCTTAAGCTTACCCTTACCCTTACCCTTACCCTTACCCTTACCCTTACCCTTACCCTTGCTTTTACCCTTAAGCTTACCCTTACCCTTACCCTTACCCTCACCCTTACCCTTACCCTTACCCTTGCTTATACCCTTAAGCTTACCCTTACCCTTACACTTACCCTTACCCTTACCCTTACCCTTACCCTCACCCTTACCCTTACCCTTACCCTTACCCTTGCTTTTACCCTTAGGCTTACCCTTACCTTTACCCTTACCCTTACCCTTACCCTTACCCTTGCTTTTACCCTCAAGCTTACCCTTACCCTTACCCTTACCCTTACCCTAACCCTTACCCTTGCTTTTACCCTTAAGCTTACCCTTACCCTTACCCTTACCCTTACCCTTACCCTTACCCTTACCCTTAACTTTACCCTTACCCTTACCCTTGCTTTTACCCTTAAGCTTACCCTTACCCTTACCCTTACCCTTACCCTTACCCTTACCCTTGCTTTTACTCTTAAGCTTACCCTTACCCTTACCCTTACCCTTACCCTTACCCTTACCCTTACCCTTGCTTTTACCCTAAGGCTTACCCTTACCTTTACCCTTACCCTTACCCTTACCCTTGCTTTTACCCTTAAGCTTACACTTACCCTTACCCTTACCCTTACCCTTACCCTTACCCTTGCTTTTACCCTTAAGCTTACCCTTACCCTTACCCTTACCCTTACCCTTACCCTTACCCTTACCCTTACCCTTACCCTTACCCTTGCTTTTACCCTTACCCTTACCCTTGCTTTTACCCTTAGGCTTACCCTTACCCTTACCCTTACCCTTACCCTTACCCTTACCCTTACCCTTGCTTTTACCCTTAAGCTTACCCTTACCCTTACCCTTACCCTTACCCTTACCCTTACCCTTACCCTTACCCTTACCCTTACCCTTACCCTTACCCTTACCCTTACCCTTGCTTTTACCCTTAAGCTTACCCTTACCCTTACCCTTACCCTTACCCTTACTCTTACCCTTACCCTTACCCTTACCCTTACCCTTACCCTTACCCTTACCCTTGCTTTTACCCTTAAGCTTACCCTTACCCTTACCCTTACCCTTACCCTTACCCTTACCCTTACCCTTACCCTTACCCTTACCCTTACCCTTACCCTTACCCTTACCCTTACCCTTACCCTTACCCTTGCTTTTACCCTTAAGCTTACCCTTACCCTTACCCTTACCCTTACCCTTACCCTTACCCTCACCCTTACCCTTACCCTTACCCTTACCCTTACCCTTACCCTTACCCTTACCCATACCCTTGCTTTTACCCTTAGGCTTACCCTTACCTTTACCCTTACCCTTACCCTTACCCTTACCCTTACCCTTACCCTTACCCTTGCTTTTACCCTTAAGCTTACCCTTACCCTTACCCTTACCCTTACCCTTACCCTTACCCTTGCTTTTACCCTTAAGCTTACCCTTACCCTTACCCTTACCCTTACCCTTACCCTTGCTTTTACCCTTAGGCTTACCCTTACCCTTACCCTTACCCTTACCCTTACCCTTACCCTTACCCTTACCCTTACCCTTACCCTTACCCTTACCCTTACCCTTACCCTTACCCTTACCCTTACCCTTACCCTTACCCTCACCCTTGCTTTTACCCTTAAGCTTACCCTTACCCTTACCCTTACCCTTACCCTTACCCTTACCCTTACCCTTACCCTTACCCTGACCCTTACCCTTACCCTTACCCTTACCCTTACCCTTGCTTTTACCCTTAGGCTTACCCTTACCTTTACCCTTACCCTTACCCTTACCCTTACCCTTACCCTTACCCTTACCCTTACCCTTACCCTTAAGCTTACCCTTACCCTTACCCTTACCCTTACCCTTGCTTTTACCCTTAAGCTTACCCTTACCCTTACCCTTACCCTTACCCTTATCCTTACCCTTACCCTTACCCTTACCCTTACCCTTGCTTTTACCCTTAAGCTTACCCTTACCCTTACCCTTACCCTTACCCTTACCCTTACCCTTACCCTTACCCTTGCTTTTACCCTTAAGCTTACCCTTACCCTTACCCTTACCCTTACCCTTACCCTTACCCTTACCCTTACCCTTACCCTTACCCTTACCCTTACCCTTACCCTTGCTTTTACCCTTAGGCTTACCCTTACCTTTACCCTTACCCTTACCCTTACCCTTACCCTTACCCTTACCCTTGCTTTTACCCTTAAGCTTACCCTTACCCTTACCCTTACCCTTACCCTTACCCTTACCCTTGCTTTTACCCTTAAGCTTACCCTTACCCTTACCCTTACCCTTACCCTTACCCTTACCCTTGCTTTTACCCTTAGGCTTACCCTTACCCTTACCCTTACCCTTACCCTTGCTTTTACCCTTAAGCTTACCCTTACACTTACCCTTACCCTTACCCTTACCCTTACCCTTACCCTTACCCTTACCCTTACCCTTACCCTTACCCTTGCTTTTACCCTTAGGCTTACCCTTACCTTTACTCTTACCCTTACCCTCACCCTTACCCTTACCCTTACCCTTACCCTTACCCTTACCCTTACCCTTACCCTTACCCTTGCTTTTACCCTTAAGCTTACCCTTACCCTTACCCTTACCCTTACCCTTGCCCTTACCCTTACCCTTGCTTTTACCCTTAAGCTTACCCTTACCCTTACCCTTACCCTTACCCTTACCCTCACCCTTACCCTTACCCTTACCCTTGCTTATACCCTTAAGCTTACCCTTACCCTTACCCTTACCCTTACCCTTACCCTTACCCTTACCCTTACCCTTACCCTTACCCTTACCCTTACCCTTGCTTTTACCCTTAGGCTTACCCTTACCTTTACCCTTACCCTTACCCTTACCCTTACCTTTACCCTTACCCTTACCCTTACCCTTACCCTTACCCTTACCCTTACCCTTGCTTTTACCCTTAAGCTTACCCTTACCCTTACCCTTACCCTTACCCTTACCCTAACCCTTACCCTTGCTTTTACCCTTTTGCTTACCCTTACCCTTACCCTTACCCTTACCCTTACCATTACCCTTACCCTTACCCTTACCCTTACCCTTACCCTTACCCTTACCCTTACCCTTGCTTTTACCCTTAAGCTTACCCTTACCCTTACCCTTACCCTTACCCTTACCCTTACCCTTACCCTTACCCTTACCCTTACCCTTACCCTTACCCTTACCCTTACCCTTGCTTTTACCCTTAAGCTTACCCTTACCCTTACCCTTACCCTTACCCTTACCCTTGCTTTTACCCTTAGGCTTACCCTTACCTTTACCCTTACCCTTACCCTTACCCTAACCCTTACCCTTACCCTTACCCTTACCCTTACCCTTACCCTTACCCTTGCTTTTACCCTTAAGCTTACCCTTACCCTTACCCTTACCCTTACCCTTACCCTTACCCTTGCTTTTACCCTTAAGCTTACCCTCACCCTTACCCTTACCCTTACCCTTACCCTTGCTTTTACCCTTAGGCTTACCCTTACCCTTACCCTTGCTTTTACCCTTAAGCTTACCCTTACCCTTACCCTTACTCTTACCCTTACCCTTACCCTTACCCTTACCCTTACCCTTACCCTAACCCTTACCCTTACCCTTACCCTTACCCTTGCTTTTACCCTTAGGCTTACCCTTACCTTTACCCTTACCCTATCCCTTACCCTTACCCTTACCCTTACCCTTACCCTTGCTTTTACCCTTAAGCTTACCCTTACCCTTACCCTTACCCTTACCCTTACCCTTACCCTTACCCTTACCCTTACCCTTGCTTTTACCCTTAAGCTTACCCTTACCCTTACCCTTACCCTTACCCTTACCCTTACCCTTACCCTTACCCTTACCCTTACCCTTACCCTTACCCTTACCCTTACCCTTGCTTTTACCCTTAAGCTTACCCTTACCCTTACCCTTACCCTTACCCTTACCCTTGCTTTTACCCTTAAGCTTACCCTTACCCTTACCCTTACCCTTACTCTTACCCTTACCCTTACCTTTACCCTTACCCTTACCCTTACCCTTACCCTTACCCTTACCCTTACCCTTACCCTTACCCTTACCCTTACCCTTGCTTTTACCCTTAAGCTTACCCTTACCCTTACCCTTACCCTTACCCTTACCCTTACCCTTACCCTTACCCTTACCCTTACCCTTACCCTTGCTTTTACCCTTAAGCTTACCCTTACCCTTACCCTTACCCTTACCCTTACCCTTACCCTTACCCTTGCTTTTACCCTTAGGCTTACCCTTACCTTTACCCTTACCCTTACCCTTACCCTTACCCTTACCCTTACCCTTACCCTTACCCTTACCCTTACCCTTGCTTTTACCCTTAAGCTTACCCTTACCCTTACCCTCACCCTTACCCTTACCCTTACCCTTGCTTTTACCCTTAAGCTTACCTTTACCCTTACCCTTACCCTTACCCTTACCCTTGCTTTTACCCTTAGGCTTACCCTTACCCTTACCCTTACCCTTGCTTTTACCCTTAAGCTTACCCTTACCCTTACCCTTACTCTTACCCTTACCCTTACCCTTACCCTTACCCTTACCCTTACCCTTACCCTTACCCTTACCCTTACCCTTACCCTTACCCTTGCTTTTACCCTTAGGCTTACCCTTACCTTTACCCTTACCCTTACCCTAACCCTTACCCTTACCCTTACCCTTACCCTTACCCTTACCCTTACCCTTGCTTTTACCCTTAAGCTTACCCTTACCCTTACCCTTACCCCTACCCTTACCCTTACCCTTACCCTTGCTTTTACCCTTAAGCTTACCCTTACCCTTACCCTTACCCTTACCCTTACCCTTACCCTTACCCTTACCCTTACCCTTACCCTTACCCTTACCCTTACCCTTACCCTTGCTTTTACCCTTAAGCTTACCCTTACCCTTACCCTTACCCTTACCCTTACCCTTACCCTTACCCTTACCCTTACCCTTATCCTTGCTTTTACCCTTAGGCTTACCCTTACCTTTACCCTTACCCTTACCCTTACCCTTGCTTTTACCCTTAAGCTTACCTTTACCCTTACCCTTACCCTTACCCTTAAGCTTACCCTTACCCTTACCCTTACCCTTACCCTTACCCTTACCCTTAACCTTACCCTTGCTTTTACCCTTAAGCTTACCCTTACCCTTACCCTTACCCTTACCCTTACCCTTGCTTTTACCCTTAAGCTTACCCTTACCCTTACCCTTACCCTTACCCTTAAGCTTTCCCTTACCCTTACCCTTACCCTTACCCTTACCCTTACCCTTACCCTTACCCTTACCCTTACCCTTACCCTTACCCTTACCCTTACCCTTACCCTTGCTTTTACCCTTAAGCTTACCCTTACCCTTACCCTTACCCTTACCCTTAAGCTTACCCTTACCCTTACCCTTACCCTTACCCTTACCCTCACCCTTACCCTTACCCTTGCTTTTACCCTTAAGCTTACCCTTACCCTTACCCTTACCCTTACCCTTACCCTTAAGCTTACCCTTACCCTTACCCTTACCCTTACCCTTACCCTTACCCTTACCCTTGCTTTTACCCTTAAGCTTACCCTTACCCTTACCCTTACCCTTACCCTTAAGCTTACTCTTACCCTTACCCTTACCCTTACCCTTACCCTTACCCTTACCCTTACCCTTACCCTTACCCTTACCCTTGCTTTTACCCTTAAGCTTACCCTTACCCTTACCCTTACCCTTACCCTTGCTTTTACCCTTAAGCTTACCCTTACCCTTACCCTTACCCTTACCCTTAAGCTTACCCTTACCCTTACCCTTACCCTTACCCTTACCCTTACCCTTACCCTTACCCTTACCCTTACCCTTACCCTTGCTTTTACCCTTAAGCTTACCCTTACCCTTACCCTTAACCTTACCCTTACCCTTACCCTTACCCTTACCCTTACCCTTGCTTTTACCCTTAGGCTTACCCTTACCTTTACCCTTACCCTTACCCTTACCCTAACCCTTACCCTTACCCTTACCCTCACCTTTACCCTTACCCTTGCTTTTACCCTTAAGCTTACCCTTACCCTTACCCTTACCCTTACCCTTACCCTTACTCTTGCTTTTACCCTTAAGCTTACCCTTACCCTTACCCTTACCCTTACCCTTACCCTTGCTTTTACCCAAAGGCTTACCCTTACCCTTTCCCTTACCCTTACCCTTGCTTTTACCCTTAAGCTTACCCTTACCCTTACCCTTACCCTTACCTTTACCCTTACCCTTACCCTTACCCTTACCCTTACCCTTACCCTTAAGCTTACCCTTACCCTTACCCTTACCCTTACCCTTACCCTTACCCTTACCCTTGCTTTTACCCTTAAGCTTACCCTTACCCTTACCCTTACCCTTACCCTTAAGCTTACCCTTACCCTTACCCTTACCCTTACCCTTACCCTCACCCTTACCCTTACCCTTACCCTTACCCTTGCTTTTACCCTTAAGCTTACCCTTACCCTTACCCTTACCCTTACCCTTGCTTTTACCCTTAAGCTTACCCTTACCCTTACCCTTACCCTTAAGCTTACCCTTACCCTTACCCTTACCCTTACCCTTACCCTTACCCTTACCCTTACCCTTACCCTTACCCTTACCCTTACCCTTACCCTTGCTTTTACCCTTAAGCTTACCCTTACCCTTACCCTTAACCTTACCCTTTCCCTTACCCTTACCCTTACCCTTACCCTTGCTTTTACCCTTAGGCTTACCCTTACCTTTACCCTTACCCTTACCCTTACCCTTACCCTTACCCTTACCCTTACCCTTACCCTTACCTTTACCCTTACCCTTGCTTTTACCCTTAAGCTTACCCTTACCCTTACCCTTACCCTTACCCTTACCCTTCCTCTTGCTTTTACCCTTAAGCTTACCCTTACCCTTACCCTTACCCTTACCCTTACCCTTGCTTTTACCCTTAGGCTTACCCTTACCCTTTCCCTTACCCTTACCCTTGCTTTTACCCTTAAGCTTACCCTTACCCTTACCCTTACCCTTACCCTTACCCTTACCCTTACCCTTACCCTTACCCTTACCCTTACCCTTACCCTTACCCTTACCCTTACCCTAACCCTTACCCTTACCCTTACCCTTACCCTTACCCTTACCCTTGCTTTTACCCTTAGGCTTACCCTTACCTTTACCCTTACCCTTACCCTTACCCTTACCCTTGCTTTTACCCTTAAGCTTACCCTTACCCTTACCCTTACCCTTACCCTTACCCTTACCCTTACCCTTACCCTTTCCCTTACCCTTACCCTTACCCTTACCCTTGCTTTTACCCTTAAACTTACCCTTACCCTTACCCTCACCCTCACCCTTACCCTTACCCTTACCCTTACCCTCACCCTTGCTTTTACCCTTAAGCTTACCCTTACCCTTACCTTTACCCTTACCCTTACCCTTACCCTTGCTTTTACCCTTAAGCTTACCCTTACACTTACCCTTACCCTTACCCTTACCCTTGCTTTTACCCTTAGGCTTACTCTTACCCTTACCCTTACCCTTACCCCTGCTTTTACCCTTAAGCTTACCCTTACCCTTACCCTTACTCTTACCCTTACCCTTACCCTTACCCTTACCCTTGCTTTTACCCTTAGGCTTACCCTTACCTTTACCCTTACCCTTACCCTTACCCTTACCCTTACCCTTACCCTTACCCTTACCCTTACCCTTGCTTTTACCCTTAAGCTAACCCTTACCCTTACCCTTACCCTTACCCTTACCCTTACCCTTACCCTTAACCTTACCCTTACCCTTGCTTTTACCCTTAAGCTCACCCTTACCCTTACCCTTACCCTTACCCTTACACTTACCCTTACCCTGACCCTTACCCTTGCTTTTACCCTTAAGCTTACCCTTACTCTTACCCTTACCCTTACCCTTAAGCTTACCCTTACCCTTACCCTTACCCTTACCCTTACCCTTACCCTTACCCTTACCCTTACCCTTGCTTTTACCCTTAAGCTTACCCTTACCCTTACCCTTACCCTTACCCTTACCCTTGCTTTTACCCTTAAGCTTACCCTTACCCTTACCCTTACCCTTAAGCTTACCCTTACCCTTACCCTTACCCTTACCCTTACCCTTACCCTTGCTTTTACCCTTAAGCTTACCCTTACCCTTACCCTTACCCTTACCCTAACCCTTACCCTTAACCTTACCCTTACCCTTACCCTTAGCCTTACCCTTACCCTTGCTTTTACCCTTAGGCTTACCCTTACCTTTACCCTTACCATTACCCTTACCCTTACCCTTACCCTTACCCTTACCCTTACCCTTGCTTTTACCCTTAAGCTTACCCTTACCCTTACCCTTACCCTTACCCTCACCCTTACCCTTACCCTTACACTTGCTTATACCCTTAAGCTTACCCTTACCCTTACCCTTACCCTTACCCTTACCCTTACCCTTACCCTTAGCCTTACCCTTACCCTTACCCTTACCCTTACCCTTACCCTTACCCTTACCCTTACCCTTACCCTTACCCTTGCTTTTACCCTTAGGCTTACCCTTACCTTTACCCTTACCCTTACCCTTACCCTTACCCTTACCCTTACCCTTGCTTTTACCCTTAAGCTTACCCTTACCCTTACCCTTACTCTTACCCTTACCCTAACCCTTACCCTTGCTTTTACCCTTAAGCTTACCCTTACCCTTACCCTTACCCTTACCCTTACCCTTACCCTTACCCTTACCCTTACCCTTACCCTTACCCTTGCTTTTACCCTTAAGCTTACCCTTACCCTTACCCTTACCCTTACCCTTACCCTTACCCTTACCCTTGCCCTTATCCTTACCCTTGCTTTTACCCTTAAGCTTACCCTTACCCTTACCCTTACCCTTACCCTTACCCTTAACCTTACCCTTACCCTTACCCTTACCCTTACCCTTACCCTTACCCTTGCTTTTACTCTTAGGCTTACCCTTACCTTTACCCTTACCCTTACCCTTACCCTTACCCTCACCCTTACCCTTACCCTTGCTTTTACCCTTAAGCTTACCCTTACCCTTACCCTTACCCTCACCCTTACCCTTGCTTTTACCCTTAAGCTTACCCTTACCCTTACCCTTAACCTTACCCTTACCCTTGCTTTTACCCTTAGGCTTACCCTTACCCTTACCCTTACCCTTACCCTTGCTTTTACCCTTAAGCTTACCCTTACCCTTACCCTTACTCTTACCCTTACCCTTACCCTTACCCTTACCCTTACCCTTACCCTTACCCTTACCCTTACCCTTACCCTTACCCTTGCTTTTACCCTTAGGCTTACCCTTACCTTTACCCTTACCCTAACCCTTACCCTTACCCTTACACTTACCCTTGCTTTTACCCTTAAGCTTACCCTTACCCTTACCCTTACCCTTACCCTTACCCTTACCCTTACCCTTACCCTTACCCTTACCCTTGCTTTTACCCTTAAGCTCACCCTTACCCTTACCCTTACCCTTACCCTTACCCTTACCCTTACCCTTACCCTTACCCTTACCCTTACCCTTACCCTTACCCTTGCTTTTACCCTTAAGCTTACCCTTACTCTTACCCTTACCCTTACCCTTACCCTTACCCTTACCCTTACCCTTACCCTTGCTTTTACCCTTAGGCTTACCCTTACCTTTACCCTTACCCTTACCCTTACCCTTACCCTTACCTTTGCTTTTACCCTTAAGCTTACCCTTACCCTTACCCTTACCCTTAAGCTTACCCTTACCCTTACCCTTACCCTTACCCTTACCCTTACCCTTACCCTTACCCTTACCCTTACCCTTACCCTTACCCTTACCCTTACCCTTACCCTTGCTTTTACCCTTAAGCTTACCCTTACCCTTACCCTTACCCTTACCCTTACCCTTGCTTTTACCCTTAAGCTTACCCTTACCCTTACCCTTACCCTTAAGCTTACCCTTACCCTTACCCTTACCCTTACCCTTACCCTTACCCTTACCCTTACCCTTACCCTTACCCTTACCCTTACCCTTACCCTTACCCTTACCCTTACCCTAACCCTTACCCTTGCTTTTACCCTTAAGCTTACCCTTACCCTTACCCTTACCCTTAAGCTTACTCTTACCCTTACCCTTACCCTTACCCTTACCCTTAACCTTACCCTTGCTTTTACCCTTAAGCTTACCCTTAACCTTACCCTTACCCTTACCCTTAAGCTTACCCTTACCCTTACCCTTACCCTTACCCTTGCTTTTACCCTTAAGATTACCCTTACCCTTACCCTTACCCTTACCCTTAAGCTTACCCTTACCCTTACCCTTACCCTTACTCTTACCCTTACCCTTACCCTTACCCTTACCCTTGCTTTTACCCTTAAGCTTACCCTTACCCTTACCCTTACCCTTACCCTTGCTTTTACCCTTAAGCTTACCCTTAACCTTACCCTTACCCTTACCCTTAAGCTTACCCTTACCCTTACCCTTACCCTTACCCTTACCCTTACCCTTACCCTTACCCTTTCCCTTACCCTTACCCTTACCCTTACCCTTGCTTTTACCCTTAAACTTACCCTTACCCTTACCCTCACCCTCACCCTTACCCTTACCCTTACCCTTACCCTTACCCTTGCTTTTACCCTTAAGCTTACCCTTACCCTTAACCTTACCCTTACCCTTACCCTTACCCTTACCCTTACCCTTGCTTTTACCCTTAGGCTTACCCTTACCTTTACCCTTACCCTTACCCTTACCCTTACCCTTACCCTTACCCTTACCCTTACCCTTACCCTTGCTTTTACCCTTAAGCTTACCCTTACCCTTACCCTTACCCTTACCCTTACCCTTACCCTTACCCTTGCTTTTACCCTTAAGCTTACCCTTACCCTTACCCTTACCCTTACCCTTACCCTTGCTTTTACCCTTAGGCTTACCCTTACCCTTACCCTTACCCTTACCCTTGCTTTTACCCTTAA
The DNA here is from genome assembly GCA_958510865.1 of Myrrha octodecimguttata. Classification (NCBI taxonomy): domain Eukaryota; kingdom Metazoa; phylum Arthropoda; class Insecta; order Coleoptera; family Coccinellidae; genus Myrrha; species Myrrha octodecimguttata. The sequence goes on along the minus strand of CAUEHS010000304.1, from coordinate 9,987 downwards.
GCTTACCCTTACCCTTACCCTTACCCTTACCCTTACCCTTACCCTTACCCTTACCCTTACCCTTACCCTTGCTTTTACCCTTAAGCTTACCCTTACCCTTACCCTTACCCTTACCCTTACCCTTACCCTTACCCTTACCCTCACCCTTGCTTTTACCCTTAAGCTTACCCTTACCCTTACCCTTACCCTTACCCTTACCCTTACCCTTACCCTTGCTTTTACCCTTAAGCTTACCCTTACCCTTACCCTTACCCTTACCCTTACCCTTGCTTTTACCCTTCGGCTTACCCTTACCCTTACCCTTACCCTTACCCTTACCCTTACCCTTACCCTTACCCTTGCTTTTACCCTTAAGCTTACCCTTACCCTTACCCTTACCCTTACCCTTACCCTTACCCTTACCCTTACCCTTACCCTTACCCTTACCCTTACCCTTACCCTTACCCTTACCCTCACCCTTGCTTTTACCCTTAAGCTTACCCTTACCCTTACCCTTACCCTTACCCTTACCCTTACCCTTGCTTTTACCCTTAAGCTTACCCTTACCCTTACCCTTACCCTTACCCTTACCCTTGCTTTTACCCTTAGGCTTACCCTTACCCTTACCCTTACCCTTACCCTTGCTTTTACCCTTAAGCTTACCCTTACCCTTACCCTTACCCTTACTCTTACCCTTACCCTTACCCTTACCCTTACCCTTGCTTTTACCCTTAGGCTTACCCTTACCTTTACCCTTACCCTTACCCTTACCCTTACCCTTACCCTTACCCTTACCCTTACCCTCACCCTTGCTTTTACCCTTAAGCTTACCCTTACCCTTACCCTTACCCTTACCCTTACCCTTACCCTTACCCTTACCCTTACCCTTACCCTTACCCTTACCCTTGCTTTTACCCTTAAGCTCACCCTTACCCTTACCCTTACCCTTACCCTTACCCTTACCCTTACTCTTACCCTTACCCTTGCTTTTACCCTTAAGCTTACCCTTACCCTTACCCTTACCCTTAAGCTTACCCTTACACTTACCCTTACCCTTACCCTTACCCTTACCCTTACCCTTGCTTTTACCCTTAAGCTTACCCTTACCCTTACCCTTACCCTTGCTTTTACCCTTAAGCTTACCCTTACCCTTACCCTTACCCTTACCCTTAAGCTTACGCTTACCCTTACCCTTACCCTTACCCTTACCCTTACCCTTACCCTTGCTTTTACCCTTAAGCTTACCCTTACCCTTACCCTTACCCTTACCCTTACCCTTACCCTTACCCTTACCCTTACCCTTACCCTTACCCTTACCCTTACCCTTACCCTTGCTTTTACCCTTAGGCTTACCCTTACCTTTACCCTTACCATTACCCTTACCCTTACCCTTACCCTTACCCTTACCCTTACCCTTGCTTTTACCCTTAAGCTTACCCTTACCCTTACCCTTACCCTTACCCTTACCCTTGCTTTTACCCTTAAGCTTACCCTTACCCTTACTCTTACCCCTACCCTTACCCTTACCCTTACCCTTACCCTTACCCTTACCCTTACCCTTACCCTTGCTTTTACCCTTAAGCTCACCCTTACCCTTACCCTTACCCTTACCCTTACCCTTACCCTTACCCTTACTCTTACCCTTACCCTTGCTTTTACCCTTAAGCTTACCCTTACCCTTACCCTTACCCTTAAGCTTACCCTTACCCTTACCCTTACCCTTACCCTTACCCTTACCCTTACCCTTACCCTTGCTTTTACCCTTAAGCTTACCCTTACCCTTACCCTTACCCTTACCCTTACCCTTACCCTTACCCTTACCCTTACCCTTGCTTTTACCCTTAAGCTTACCCTTACCCTTACCCTTACCCTTACCCTTACCCTTACCCTTACCCTTACCCTTACCCTCACCCTTGCTTTTACCCTTAAGCTTACCCTTACCCTTACCCTTACCCTTACCCTTACCCTTACCCTTACCCTTACCCTCACCCTTGCTTTTACCCTTAAGCTTACCCTTACCCTTACCCTTACCCTTACCCTTACCTTTACCCTTACCCTTACCCTTACCCTTACCCTTACCCTTGCTTTTACCCTTAAGCTTACCCTTACCCTTACCCTTACCCTTAAGCTTACCCTTACCCTTACCCTTACCCTTACCCTTACCCTTACCCTTACCCTTACCCTTACCCTTACCCTTACCCTTGCTTTTACCCTTAAGCTTACCCTTACCCTTACCCTTACCCTTACCCTCACCCTTGCTTTTACCCTTAAGCTTACCCTTACCCTTACCCTTACCCTTAAGCTTACCCTTACCCTTACCCTTACCCTTACCCTTACCCTTACCCTTACCCTTACCCTTACCCTTACCCTTACCCTTACCCTTACCCTTACCCTTACCCTTACCCTTACCCTTACCCTTACCCTTACCCTTGCTTTTACCCTTAAGCTTACCCTTACCCTTACCCTTACCCTTAAGCTTACCTTACCCTTACCCTTACCCTTACCCTTACCCTTACCCTTACCCTTACCCTTACCCTTACCCTTACACTTACCCTTGCTTTTACCCTTAAGCTTACCCTTACCCTTACCCTTACCCTTACCCTTAAGCTTACCCTTACCCTTACCCTTACCCTTACCCTTACCCTTACCCTTACCCTTACCCTTACCCTTACCCTTACCCTTGCTTTTACCCTTAAGCTTACCCTTACCCTTACCCTTACCCTTACCCTTGCTTTTACCCTTAAGCTTACCCTTACCCTTACCCTTACCCTTACCCTTAAGCTTACCCTTACCCTTACCCTTACCCTTACCCTTACCCTTACCCTTACCCTTACCCTTACCCTTACCCTTGCTTTTACCCTTAAGTTTACCCTTACCTTTACCCTTACCCTTACCCTTACCCTTACCCTTACCCTTACCCTTATCCTTGCTTTTACCCTTAAGCTTACCCTTACCCTTACCCTTACCCTTACCCTTACCCTTACCCTTACCCTTGCTTTTACCCTTAAGCTTACCCTTACCCTTACCCTTACCCTTACCCTTACCCTTGCTTTTACCCTTAGGCTTACCCTTACCCTTACCCTTACCCTTACCCTTGCTTTTACCCTTAAGCTTACCCTTACCCTTACCCTTACCCTTACCCTTACCCTTACCCTTACCCCTACCCTTACCCTTACCCTTACCCTTACCCTTACCCTTACCCTTACCCTTACCCTTACCCTTACCCTTACCCTTACCCTTACCCTTACCCTTACCCTTGCTTTTACCCTTAGGCTTACCCTTTCCTTTACCCTTACCCTTACCCTTACCCTTACCCTTACCCTTGCTTTTACCCTTAAGCTTACCCTTACCCTTACCCTAACCCTTACCCTTACCCTTACCCTTACCCTTACCCTTACCCTTACCCTTGCTTTTACCCTTAAGCTTACCCTTACCCTTACCCTTACCCTTACCCTTACCCTTACCCTTACCCTTACCCTTACCCTCACCCTTGCTTTTACCCTTAAGCTTACCCTTACCCTTACCCTTACCCTTACCCTTACCCTTACCCTTACCCTTGCTTTTACCCTTAAGCTTACCCTTACCCTTACCCTTACCCTTACCCTTGCTTTTACCCTTAGGCTTACCCTTACCCTTACCCTTACCCTTACCCTTGCCTTTACCCTTAAGCTTACCCTTACCCTTACCCTTACTCTTACTCTTACCCTTACCCTTACCCTTACCCTTACCCTTGCTTTTACCCTTAGGCTTACCCTTACCTTTACCCTTACCCTTACCCTTACCCTTACCCTTACCCTTACCCTTACCCTTACCCTTACCCTTGCTTTTACCCTTAAGCTTATCCTTACCCTTACCCTTACCCTTACCCTTACCCTTACCCTTACCCTTACCCTTGCTTTTACCCTTAAGCTCACCCTTGCTTTTACCCTTAAGCTTACCCTTACCCTTACCCTTACCCTTACCCTTGCTTTTACCCTTAGGCTTACCCTTACCCTTACCCTTACCCTTACCCTTAAGCTTACCCTTACCCTTACCCTTACCCTTACCCTTACCCTTACCCTTACCCTTACCCTTACCCTTACCCTTGCTTTTACCCTTAAGCTTACCCTTACCCTTACCCTTACCCTTACCCTTACCCTTACCCTTACTTAGGGTGAGGGTAAGGGTAAGCTTGAGGGTAAAAGCAAGGGTAAGGGTAAGGGTAAGGGTAAGGGTAAGGGTAAGGGTAAGGGTAAGGGTAAGCTTAAGGGTAAGGGTAAGGGTAAGGGTAAGGGTAAGCTTAAGGGTAAAAGCAAGGGTAAGGGTAAGGGTAAGGGTAAGGGTAAGGGTGAGCTTAAGGGTAAGGGTAAGGGTAAGGGTAAGGGTAAGCTAAAGGGTAAAAGCAAGGGTAAGGTTAAGGGTAAGGGTAAGGGTAAGGGTAAGGGAAAGGGTAAGCTTAAGGGTAAGGGTACCCTTACCCTTACCCTTACCCTTACCCTTACCCTTACCCTTACCCTTACCCTTACCCTTACCCTTACCCTTACCCTTACCCTTACCCTTGCTTTTACCCTTAAGCTTACCCTTACCCTTACCCTTACCCTTACCCTTACCCTTACCCTTACCCTTACCCTTACCCTTACCCTTACCCTTACCCTTACCCTTACCCTTGCTTTTACCCTTAGGCTTACCCTTACCTTTACCCTTACCATTACCCTTACCCTTACCCTTACCCTTACCCTTACCCTTACCCTTACCCTTGCTTTTACCCTTAAGCTTACCCTTACCCTTACCCTTACCCTTACCCTTACCCTTGCTTTTACCCTTAAGCTTACCCTTACCCTTACTCTTACCCCTACCCTTACCCTTACCCTTACCCTTACCCTTACCCTTACCCTTGCTTTTACCCTTAAGCTCACCCTTACCCTTACCCTTACCCTTACCCTTACCCTTACCCTTACCCTTACCCTTACTCTTACCCTTACCCTTGCTTTTACCCTTAAGCTTACCCTTACCCTTACCCTTACCCTTAAGCTTACCCTTACCCTTACCCTTACCCTTACCCTTACCCTTACCCTTACCCTTACCCTTGCTTTTACCCTTAAGCTTACCCTTACCCTTACCCTTACCCTTACCCTTACCCTTACCCTTACCCTTACCCTTACCCTTGCTTTTACCCTTAAGCTTACCCTTACCCTTACCCTTACCCTTACCCTTACCCTTACCCTTACCCTTACCCTTACCCTCACCCTTGCTTTTACCCTTAAGCTTACCCTTACCCTTACCCTTACCCTTACCCTTACCCTTACCCTTACCCTTACCCTCACCCTTGCTTTTACCCTTAAGCTTACCCTTACCCTTACCCTTACCCTTACCCTTACCTTTACCCTTACCCTTACCCTTACCCTTACCCTTACCCTTGCTTTTACCCTTAAGCTTACCCTTACCCTTACCCTTACCCTTAAGCTTACCCTTACCCTTACCCTTACCCTTACCCTTACCCTTACCCTTACCCTTACCCTTACCCTTACCCTTACCCTTGCTTTTACCCTTAAGCTTACCCTTACCCTTACCCTTACCCTTACCCTCACCCTTGCTTTTACCCTTAAGCTTACCCTTACCCTTACCCTTACCCTTAAGCTTACCCTTACCCTTACCCTTACCCTTACCCTTACCCTTACCCTTACCCTTACCCTTACCCTTACCCTTACCCTTACCCTTACCCTTACCCTTACCCTTACCCTTACCCTTACCCTTGCTTTTACCCTTAAGCTTACCCTTACCCTTACCCTTACCCTTAAGCTTACCTTACCCTTACCCTTACCCTTACCCTTACCCTTACCCTTACCCTTACCCTTACCCTTACCCTTACACTTACCCTTGCTTTTACCCTTAAGCTTACCCTTACCCTTACCCTTACCCTTACCCTTAAGCTTACCCTTACCCTTACCCTTACCCTTACCCTTACCCTTACCCTTACCCTTACCCTTACCCTTACCCTTACCCTTGCTTTTACCCTTAAGCTTACCCTTACCCTTACCCTTACCCTTACCCTTGCTTTTACCCTTAAGCTTACCCTTACCCTTACCCTTACCCTTACCCTTAAGCTTACCCTTACCCTTACCCTTACCCTTACCCTTACCCTTACCCTTACCCTTACCCTTACCCTTACCCTTGCTTTTACCCTTAAGTTTACCCTTACCTTTACCCTTACCCTTACCCTTACCCTTACCCTTACCCTTACCCTTATCCTTGCTTTTACCCTTAAGCTTACCCTTACCCTTACCCTTACCCTTACCCTTACCCTTACCCTTACCCTTACCCTTGCTTTTACCCTTAAGCTTACCCTTACCCTTACCCTTACCCTTACCCTTACCCTTGCTTTTACCCTTAGGCTTACCCTTACCCTTACCCTTACCCTTACCCTTGCTTTTACCCTTAAGCTTACCCTTACCCTTACCCTTACCCTTACCCTTACCCTTACCCTTACCCCTACCCTTACCCTTACCCTTACCCTTACCCTTACCCTTACCCTTACCCTTACCCTTACCCTTACCCTTACCCTTACCCTTACCCTTACCCTTGCTTTTACCCTTAGGCTTACCCTTACCTTTACCCTTACCCTTACCCTTACCCTTACCCTTACCCTTGCTTTTACCCTTAAGCTTACCCTTACCCTTACCCTAACCCTTACCCTTACCCTTACCCTTACCCTTACCCTTACCCTTACCCTTGCTTTTACCCTTAAGCTTACCCTTACCCTTACCCTTACCCTTACCCTTACCCTTACCCTTACCCTTACCCTTACCCTCACCCTTGCTTTTACCCTTAAGCTTACCCTTACCCTTACCCTTACCCTTACCCTTACCCTTACCCTTACCCTTGCTTTTACCCTTAAGCTTACCCTTACCCTTACCCTTACCCTTACCCTTGCTTTTACCCTTAGGCTTACCCTTACCCTTACCCTTACCCTTACCCTTGCCTTTACCCTTAAGCTTACCCTTACCCTTACCCTTACTCTTACTCTTACCCTTACCCTTACCCTTACCCTTACCCTTGCTTTTACCCTTAGGCTTACCCTTACCTTTACCCTTACCCTTACCCTTACCCTTACCCTTACCCTTACCCTTACCCTTACCCTTACCCTTGCTTTTACCCTTAAGCTTACCCTTACCCTTACCCTTACCCTTACCCTTACCCTTACCCTTACCCTTACCCTTGCTTTTACCCTTAAGCTCACCCTTGCTTTTACCCTTAAGCTTACCCTTACCCTTACCCTTACCCTTACCCTTGCTTTTACCCTTAGGCTTACCCTTACCCTTACCCTTACCCTTACCCTTAAGCTTACCCTTACCCTTACCCTTACCCTTACCCTTACCCTTACCCTTACCCTTACCCTTACCCTTACCCTTGCTTTTACCCTTAAGCTTACCCTTACCCTTACCCTTACCCTTACCCTTACCCTTACCCTTACTTAGGGTAAGGGTAAGGGTAAGCTTGAGGGTAAAAGCAAGGGTAAGGGTAAGGGTAAGGGTAAGGGTAAGGGTAAGGGTAAGGGTAAGGGTAAGCTTAAGGGTAAGGGTAAGGGTAAGGGTAAGGGTAAGCTTAAGGGTAAAAGCAAGGGTAAGGGTAAGGGTAAGGGTAAGGGTAAGGGTAAGCTTAAGGGTAAGGGTAAGGGTAAGGGTAAGGGTAAGCTAAAGGGTAAAAGCAAGGGTAAGGTTAAGGGTAAGGGTAAGGGTAAGGGTAAGGGAAAGGGTAAGCTTAAGGGTAAGGGTACCCTTACCCTTACCCTTACCCTTACCCTTACCCTTACCCTTACCCTTACCCTTACCCTTACCCTTACCCTTACCCTTACCCTTACCCTTGCTTTTACCCTTAGGCTTACCCTTACCTTTACCCTTACCCTTACCCTTACCCTTACCCTTACCCTTGCTTTTACCCTTAAGCTTACCCTTACCCTTACCCTAACCCTTACCCTTACCCTTACCCTTACCCTTACCCTTACCCTTGCTTTTACCCTTAAGCTTACCCTTACCCTTACCCTTACCCTTACCCTTACCCTTACCCTTACCCTTACCCTTACCCTTACCCTCACCCTTGCTTTTACCCTTAAGCTTACCCTTACCCTTACCCTTACCCTTACCCTTACCCTTACCCTTACCCTTACCCTTGCTTTTACCCTTAAGCTTACCCTTACCCTTACCCTTACCCTTACCCTTGATTTTACCCTTAGGCTTACCCTTAACCTTACCCTTACCCTTACCCTTGCCTTTACCCTTAAGCTTACCCTTACCCTTACCCTTACTCTTACTCTTACCCTTACCCTTACTCTTACCCTTACCCTTGCTTTTACCCTTAGGCTTACCCTTACCTTTACCCTTACCCTTGCCCTTACCCTTACCCTTACCCTTACCCTTACCCTTACCCTTACCCTTACCCTTGCTTTTACCCTTAAGCTTACCCTTACCCTTACCCTTACCCTTACCCTTACCCTTACCCTTACCCTTACCCTTACCCTTACCCTTACCCTTACCCTTACCCTTGCTTTTACCCTTAAGCTCACCCTTACCCTTACCCTTACCCTTACCCTTACCCTTACCCTTACTCTTACCCTTACCCTTGCTTTTACACTTAAGCTTACCCTTACCCTTACCCTTACCCTTACCCTTAAGCTTACCCTTACCCTTACCCTTACCCTTACCCTTACCCTTACCCTTACCCTTACCCTTGCTTTTACCCTTAAGCTTACCCTTACCCTTACCCTTACCCTTACCCTTACCCTTGCTTTTACCCTTAAGCTTACCCTTACCCTTACCCTTACCCTTACCCTTAAGCTTACCCTTACCCTTACCCTTACCCTTACCCTTACCCTTACCCTTACCCTTACCCTTACCCTTACCCTTACCCTTACCCTTGCTTTTACCCTTAAGCTTACCCTTACCCTTACCCTTACCCTTACCCTTACCCTTACCCTTACCCTTACCCTTGCTTTTACCCTTAGGCTTACCCTTACCTTTACCCTTACCATTACCCTTACCCTTACCCTTACCCTTACCCTTACCCTCACCCTTGCTTTTACCCTTAAGCTTACCCTTACCCTTACCCTTACCCTTACCCTTACCCTTACCCTTACCCTTACCCTTACCCTTACCCTTACCCTTACCCTTACCCTTACCCTTACCCTTAAGCTTACCCTTACCCTTACCCTGACCCTTACCCTTACCCTTACCCTTACCCTTACCCTTACCCTTACCCTTGCTTTTACCCTTAAGCTTACCCTTACCCTTACCCTTACCCTTACCCTTACCCTCACCCTTACCCTTACCCTTACCCTTGCTTTTACCCTTAGGCTTACCCTTACCTTTACCCTTACCATTACCCTTACCCTTACCCTTACCCTTACCCTTACCCTTACCCTCACCCTTGCTTTTACCCTTAAGCTTACCCTTACCCTTACCCTTACCCTTACCCTTACCCTTACCCTTACCCTTACCCTTACCCTTACCCTTACCCTTACCCTTACCCTTGCTTTTACCCTTAAGCTTACCCTTACCCTTACCCTTACCCTTACCCTTACCCTTACCCTTACCCTTACCCTTGCTTTTACCCTTAAGCTTACCCTTACCCTTAATCTTACCCCTACCCTTACCCTTACCCTTACCCTTACCCTTACCCTTACCCTTACCCTTGCTTTTACCCTTAGGCTTACCCTCACCTTTACCCTTACCCTTACCCTTACCCTTACCCTTACCCTTACCCTTACCCTTACCCTTGCTTTTACCCTTAAGCTTACCCTTACCCTTACCCTTACCCTTACCCTTAGCCTTACCCTTACCCTTGCTTTTACCCTTAAGCTTACCCTTACCCTTACCCTTACCCTTACCCTTACCCTTGCTTTTACCCTTAGGCTTACCCTTACCCTTACCCTTACCCTTACCCTTAAGCTTACCCTTACCCTTACCCTTACCCTTACCCTTACCCTTACCCTTACCCTTACCCTTACCCTTACCCTTACCCTTACCCTTGCTTTTA
>CAUEHS010000303.1:0-25344 GCA_958510865.1 Myrrha octodecimguttata | reverse complement strand
GGTAAGGGTAAGGGTAAGGGTAAGGGTAAGCTTAAGGGTAAAAGCAAGGGTAAGGGTAAGGGTAAGGGTAAGGGTAAGGGTAAGGGTAAGGGTAAGGGTAAGCTTAAGGGTAAAAGCAAGGGTAGGGGTAAGGGTAAGGGTAAGGGTAAGCTTAAGGGTAAAAGCAAGGGTAAGGGTAAGGGTAAGGGTAAGGGTAAGGGTAAGGGTAAGGGTAAGGGTAAAGGTAAGGGTAAGCCTAAGGGTAAAAGCAAGGGTAAGGGTAAGGGTAAGGGTAAGGGTAAGGGTAAGGGTAAGGGTAAGGGTAATGGTAAGGGTAAGGGTAAGGGTAAGGGTAAGGGTAAGGGTAAGGGTAAGCTTAAGGGAAAAAGCAGGGTGAGGGTAAGGGTAAGGGTAAGGGTAAGGGTAAGGGTAAGGGTAAGGGTAAGGGTAAGGGTAAGGGTAAGGGTAAGGGTAAGGGTAAGGGTAAGGGTAAGGGTAAGCCTAAGGTAAAAGCAAGGGTAAGGGTAAGGGTAAGGGTAAGCTTAAGGGTAAAAGCAAGGGTAAGGGTAAGGGTAAGGGTAAGGGTAAGGGTAAGGGTAAGGGTAAGGGTAAGGGTAAGGGTAAGGGTAAGGGTAAGGGTAAGGGTAAGGGTAAAGGTAAGGGTAAGCCTAAGGGTAAAAGCAAGGGTATGGGTAAGGGTAAGGGTAAGGGTAAGGGTAAGGGTAAGGGTAAGGGTAAGGGTAAGGGTAAGGGTAAGGGTAAGGGTAAGGGTAAGGGTAAGGGTAAGGGTAAGGGTAAGCTTAAGGGTAAAAGCAAGGGTAAGGGTAAGGGTAAGGGTAAGGGTAAGGGTAAGGGTAAGGGTAAGGGTAAGGGTAAGGGTAAGGGTAAGGGTAAGGGTAAGCTTAAGGGTAAAAGCAAGGGTAAGGGTAAGGGTAAGGGTAAGGGTAAGGGTAAGGGTAAGGGTAAGGGTAAGGGTAAGGGTAAGGGTAAGGGTAAGGGGTAAGGGTAAGGGTAAGGGTGAGGGTAAGGGTAAGGGTAAGGGTAAGCTTAAGGGTAAAAGCAAGGGTAAGGGTAAGGGTAAGGGTAAGGGTAAGGTAAGGGTAAGCTTAAGGGTAAAAGCAAGGGTAAGGGTAAGGGTAAGGGTAAGGGTAAGGGTAAGGGTAAGGGTAAGGGTAAGCCTAAGGGTAAAAGCAAGGGTAAGGGTAAGGGTAAAAACAAGGGTAAGGGTAAGGGTAAGGGTAAGGGTAAGGGTAAGGGTAAGGGTAAGGGTAAGGGTAAGGGTAAGCTTAAGGGTAAAAGCAAGGGTAAGGGTAAGGGTAAGGGTAAGGGTAAGGGTAAGGGTAAGTGTAAGCTTAAGGGTAAAAGCAAGGGTAAGGGTAAGGGTAAGGGTAAAGGTAAGCCTAAGCCTTAGGGTAAAAGCAAGGGTAAGGGTAAGGGTAAGGGTAAGGGTAAGGGTAAGGGTAAGCGGTAAGGGTAAGGGTAAGGGTAAGGGTAAGGGTAAGCTTAAGGGTAAAAGCAAGGGTATGGGTAAGGGTAAGGGTAAGGGTAAGGGTAAGGGTAAGGGTAAGGGTAAGGGTAAGCTTAAGGGTAAAAGCAAGGGTAAGGGTAAGGGTAAGGGTAAGGGTAAGGGTAAGGGTAAGGGTAAGGGTAAGGGTAAGGGTAAGGGTAAGGGTAAGCTTAAGGGTGAAAGCAAGGGTAAGGGTAAGGGTAAGGGTAAGGGTAAGCTTAAGGGTAAAAGCAAGGGTAAGGGTAAGGGTAAGGGTAAGTGTAAGGGGTAAGGGTAAGGGTAAGGGTAAGGGTAAGGGTAAGCTTAAGGGTAAGGGTAAGGGTAAGGGTAAGGGTAAGCTTAAGGGTAAAAGCAAGGGTAAGGGTAAGGGTAAGGGTAAGGGTAAGGGTAAGCTTAAGGGTAAGCTTAAGGGTAAAAGCAAGGTTAAGGGTAAGGGTAAGGGTAAGGGTAAGGGTAAGGGTAAGGGTAAGGGTAAGCTTAAGGGTAAAAGCAAGGGTAAAGGTAAGGGTAAGGGTAAGGGTAAGGGTAAGGGTAAGCTTAAGGGTAAAAGCAAGGGTAAGGGTAAGGGTAAGGGTAAGGGTAAGGGTAAGGGTAAGGGTAAGGGTAAGGGTAAGGGTAAGGGTAAAGGTAAGGGTAAGCCTAAGGGTAAAAGCAAGGGTAAGGGTAAGGGTAAGGGTAAGGGTAAGGGTAAGGGTAAGGGTAAGGGTAAGGGTAAGGGTAAGGGTAAGGGTAAGGGTAGGGTAAGGGTAAGGGTAAGGGTAAGGGTAAGGGTAAGGGTAAGGGTAAGGGTAAGGGTAAGGGTAAGGGTAAGGGTAAGGGTAAGGGTAAGGGTAAGGGTAAGGGTAAGGGTAAGGGTAAGGTAAGGGTAAGGGTAAGGGTAAGGGTAAGGGTAAGGTAAGCTTAAGGGTAAAAGCAAGGTAAGGGTAAGGCTAAGGGTAAGGGTAAGGGTAAGGGTAAGGGTAAGGGTAAGGGTAAGCTTAAGGGTAAAAGCAAGGGTAAGGGTAAGGGTAAGGGTAAGGGTAAGGGTAAGGGTAAGGGTAAGCTTAAGGGTAAAAGCAAGGGTAAGGGTAAGGGTAAGGGTAAGGGTAAGCTTAAGGGTAAAAGCAAGGGTAAGGGTAAGGGTAAGGGTAAGGGTAAGGGTAAGGGTAAGGGTAAGGGTAAGGTAAGGGTAAGCCTAAGGGTAAAAGCAAGGGTAAGGGTAAGGGTAAGGGTAAGGGTAAGGGTTAGGGTAAGGGTAATGGTAAGGGTAAGGGTAAGGGTAAGGGTAAGGGTAAGGGTAAGGGTAAGCTTAAGGGAAAAAGCAAGGGTGAGGGTAAGGGTAAGGGTAAGGGTAAGGGTAAGGGTAAGGGTAAGGGTAAGGGTAAGGGTAAGGGTAAGGGTAAGGGTAAGGATAAGCCTAAGGGTAAAAGCAAGGGTAAGGGTATGGGTAAGGGTAAGCTTAAGGGTAAAAGCAAGGGTAAGGGTGAGGGTAAGGGTAAGGGTAAGGGTAAGGGTAAGGTAAGCTAAGGGTAAAAGCAAGGGTAAGGGTAAGGGTAAGGGTAAGGGTAAGGGTAAGGGTAAGGGTAAGGGTAAGGGTAAGGGTAAAGGTAAGGGTAAGCCTAAGGGTAAAAGCAAGGGTATGGGTAAGGGTAAGGGCAAGGGTAAGGGTAAGGGTAAGGGTAAGGGTAAGGGTAAGGGTAAGGGTAAGGGTAAGGGTAAGGGTAAGGGTAAGGGTAAGGGTAAGGGTAAGGTAAGGGTAAGGGTAAGCTTAAGGGTAAAAGCAAGGGTAAGGGTAAGGGTAAGGGTAAGGGTAAGGGTAAGGGTAAGGGTAAGGGTAAGGGTAAGGGTAAGGGTAAGCTTAAGGGTAAAAGCAAGGGTAAGGGTAAGGGTAAGGGTAAGGGTAAGGGTAAGGGTAAGGGTAAGGGTAAGGGTAAGAGTAAGCTTAAGGGTAAAAGCAAGGGTAAGGGTAAGGGTAAGGGTAAGGGTAAGGGTAAGGTAAGGGTAAGCCTAAGGGTAAAAGCAAGGGTAAGGGTAAGGGTAAGGGTAAGGGTAAGGGTAAGGGTAAGGGTAAGGGTAAGGGTAAGGTAAGGGTAAGGGTAAGGGTAAGGGTAAGGGTAAGCTTAAGGGTAAAAGCAAGGGTAAGGGTAAGGGTAAGGGTAAGGGTAAGGGTAAGTGTAAGCTTAAGGGTAAAAGCAAGGGTAAGGGTAAGGGTAAGGGTAAAGGTAAGCCTAAGCCTTAGGGTAAAAGCAAGGGTAAGGGTAAGGGTAAGGGTAAGGGTAAGGGTAAGGGTAAGGGTAAGGGTAAGGGTAAGGGTAAGGGTAAGGGTAAGCTTAAGGGTAAAAGCAAGGGTATGGGTAAGGGTAAGGGTAAGGGTAAGGGTAAGGGTAAGGGTAAGGGTAAGGGTAAGGGTAAGGGTAAGCTTAAGGGTAAAAGCAAGGGTAAGGGTAAGGGTAAGGGTAAGGGTAAGGGTAAGGGTAAGGGTAAGGGTAAGGGTAAGGGTAAGGGTAAGGGTAAGGGTAAGGGTAAGGGTAAGGGTAAGGGTAAGGGTAAGGGTAAGCTTAAGGGTAAAAGCAAGGGTAAGGGTTAGGGTAAGGGTAAGGGTAAGGGTAAGGGTAAGGGTAAGCTTGAGGGTAAAAGCAAGGGTAAGGGTAAGGGTAAGGGTAAGGGTAAAGGTAAGGGTAAGCCTAAGGGTAAAAGCAAGGGTAAGGGTAAGGGTAAGGGTAAGGGTAAGGGTAAGGGTAAGGGTAAGGGTAAGGGTAAGCTTAAGGGTATAAGCAAGGGTAAGGGTAAGGGTAAGGGTGAGGGTAAGGGTAAGGGTAAGGGCAAGCTTAAGGGTAAAAGCAAGGGTAAGGGTAAGGGTAAGGGTAAGGGTAAGGGTAAGGGTAAGGGTAAGGGTAAGGGTAAGGGTAAGGGTAAGCTTAAGGGTAAAAGCAAGGGTAAGGGTAAGGGTAAGGGTAAGGGTAAGGGTAAGGGTAAGGGTAAGGGTAAGGGTGAGGGTAAGGGTAAGGGTAAGGTAAGGGTAAAGGTTAGGGTAAGCCTAAGGGTAAAAGCAAGGGTAAGGGTAAAGGTAAGGGTAAGGGTAAGGGTAAGGGTAAGGGTAAGGGTAGGGTAAGCTTAAGGGTAAAAGCAAGGGTAAGGGTAAGGGTAAGGGTAAGGGTAAGCCTAAGGGTAAAACAAGGGTAAGGGTAAGGGTAAGGGTAAGGGTAAGGGTAAGCTTAAGGGTAAAAGCAAGGGTAAGGGTAAGGGTAAGGGTGAGGGTAAGGGTAAGCTTAAGGGTTAAAGCAAGGGTAAGGGTAAGGGTAAGGGTAAGGGTAAGGGTAAGGGTAAAGGTAAGGGTAAGCCTAAGGGTAAAAGCAAGGGTAAGGGTAAGGGTAAGGGTAAGGGTAAGGGTAAGGGTAAGGGTAAGGGTAAGGGTAAGGGTAAGGGTAAGGGTAAGGGTAAGGGTAAGGGTAAGGGTAAGGGTAAGGGTAAGGGTAAGCTTAAGGGTAAAAGCAAGGGTAAGGGTAAGGGTAAGGGTAAGGGTAAGGGTAAGGGTAAGGGTAAGGGTAAGGGTAAGAGTAAGGGTAAGGGTAAGGGTAAGCTTAAGGGTAAAAGCAAGGGTAAGGGTAAGGGTAAGGGTGAGGGTAAGGGTAAGGGTAAGGGTAAGGGTAAGCTTAAGGGTAAAAGCAAGGGTAAGGGTAAGGGTAAGGGTAAGGGTAAGGGTAAGGGTAAGGGTAAGCTTAAGGGTAAAAGCAAGGGTAAGGGTAAGGGTAAGGGTAAGGGTAAGGGTAAGGGTAAGGGTAAGGGTAAGGGTAAGCTTAAGGGTAAAAGCAAGGGTAAGGGTAAGGGTAAGGATAAGGGTAAGGGTAAGGGTAAGGGTAAGGGTAAGGGTAAGGGTAAGGGTAAAGGTAAGGGTAAGCCTAATGGTAAAAGCAAGGGTAAGGGTAAGGGTTAGGGTAAGGGTAAGGGTAAGGGTAAGGGTAAGGGTAAGGGTAAGGGTAAGGGTAAGGGTAAGGGTAAGGGTAAGTGTAAGGGTAAGGGTAAGGGTAAGCTTAAGGGTAAAAGCAAGGGTAAGGATAAGGGTAAGGGTAAGGGTAAGGGTAAGGGTAAGGGTAAGGTAAGGGTAAGGGTAAGGGTAAGGGTAAGCTTAAGGGTAAGGGTCAGTGTAAGGGTAAAGGTAAGGGTAAGCCTAAGGGTAAAAGCAAGGGTAAGGGTAAGGGTTAGGGTAAGGGTAAGGGTAAGGGTAAGGGTAAGGGTAAGGGTAAGGGTAAGTGTAAGGGTTAGGGTAAGGGTAAGCTTAAGGGTAAAAGCAAGGGTAAGGGTAAGGGTAAGGGTAAGGGTAAGGGTAAGGGTAAGGGTAATCCTTACCCTTGCTTTTACCCTTAAGCTTACCCTTACCCTTACCCTTACCCTTACCCTTACCCTTACCCTTACCCTTACCCTTACCCTTACCCTTACCATTACCCTTGCTTTTACTCTTAGGCTTACCCTTACCTTTACCCTTACCCTTACCCTTACCCTTACCCTTACCCTCACCCTTACCCTTACCCTTGCTTTTACCCTTAAGCTTACCCTTACCCTTACCCTTACCCTTACCCTTACCCTTACCCTTGCTTTTACCCTTAAGCTTACCCTTACCCTTACCCTTAACCTTACCCTTACCCTTGCTTTTACCCTTAGGCTTACCCTTACCCTTACCCTTACCCTTACCCTTGCTTTTACCCTTAAGCTTACCCTTACCCTTACCCTTACTCTTACCCTTACCCTTACCCTTACCCTTACCCTTACCCTCACCCTTACCCTTACCCTTACCCTTACCCTTGCTTTTACCCTTAGGCTTACCCTTACCTTTACCCTTACCCTAACCCTTCCCCTTACCCTTACCCTTACCCTTACCCTTACCCTTACCCTTGCTTTTACCCTTAAGCTTACCCTTACCCTTACCCTTACCCTTACCCTTACCCTTACCCTTACCCTTACCCTTACCCTTACCCTTACCCTTACCCTTACCCTTACCCTTACCCTTACCCTTACCCTTACCCTTGCTTTTACCCTTAAGCTTACCCTTACCCTTACCCTTACCCTTACCCTTACCCTTACCCTTACCCTTACCCTTACCCTTGCTTTTACCCTTAAGCTTACCCTTACACTTACCCTTACCCTTACCCTTACCCTTACCCTTACCCTTACCCTTACCCTTACCCTTACCTTTGCTTTTACCCTTAGGCTTACCCTTACCTTTACCCTTACCCTTACCCTTACCCTTACCCTTACCCTTGCTTTTACCCCTAAGCTTACCCTTACCCTTACCCTTACCCTTAAGCTTACCCTTACCCTTACCCTTGCCCTTACCCTTACCCTTACCCTTACCCTTACCCTTACCCTTACCCTTACCCTTACCCTTGCTTTTACCCTTAAGCTTACCCTTACCCTTACCCTTACCCTTACCCTTACCCTTGCTTTTACCCTTAAGCTTACCCTTACCCTTACCCTTACCCTTACCCTTACCCTTACCCTTACCCTTACCCTTACCCTTACCCTTACCCTTACCCTTACCCTTGCTTTTACCCTTAAGCTTACCCTTACCCTTACCCTTACCCTTACCCTTAAGCTTACCCTTACCCTTACCCTTACCCTTACCCTTAACCTTACCCTTGCTTTTACCCTTAAGCTTACCCTTACCCTTACCCTTACCCTTACCCTTAAGCTTACCCTTACCCTTACCCTTACCCTTACCCTTACCCTTGCTTTTACCCTTAAGCTTACCCCTACCCTTACCCTTACCCTTACCCTTAAGCTTACCCTTACCCTTACCCTTACCCTTACCCTTACCTTGCTTTTACCCTTAAGCTTACCCTTACCCTTACCCTAAGTAAGGGTAAGGGTAAGGGTAAGGGTAAGGGTAAGGGTAAGGGTAAGGGTAAGGGTAAGGGTAAGGGTAAGGGTAAGGGTAAGGGTAAGGGTAAGGGTAAGGGTAAGGGTAAGGGTAAGGGTAAGGGTAAGGGTAAGGGTAAGGGTAAGCTTAAGGGTAAGGGTAAGCTTAAGGGTAAAAGCAAGGGTAAGGGTAAGGGTAAGGGTAAGGGTAAGGGTAAGGGTAAGGGTAAGGGTAAGGGTAAGGGTAAGGGTAAGGGTAAGGGTAAGGGTAAGGGTAAGGGTAAGGGTAAGCTTAAGGGTAAGGGTAAGGGTAAGGGTAAGGGTAAGGGTAAGCCTAAGGGTAAAAGCAAGGGTAAGGGTAAGGGTAAGGGTAAGGGTAAGCTTAAGGGTAAAAGCAAGGGTAAGGGTAAGGCTAAGGGTAAGGGTAAGGGTAAGGGTAAGGGTAAGGGTAAGCTTAAGGGTAAAAGCAAGGTTAAGGGTAAGGGTAAGGGTAAGGGTAAGGGTAAGGGTAAGGGTAAGGGTAAAGGTGAGGGTAAGCCTAAGGGTAAAAGCAAGGGTAAGGGTAAGGGTAAGGGTAAGGGTAAGGGTAAGGGTAAGGGTAAGGGTAAGGGTAAGGGTAGGGGTAAGAGTAAGGGTAAGGGTAAGCTTAAGGGTAAAAGCAAGGGTAAGGGTAAGGGTAAGGGTAAGGGTAAGGGTAAGGGTAAGCTTAAGGGTAAAAGCAAGGGTAAGGGTAAGGGTAAGGGTAAGGGTAAGGGTAAGGGTAAGGGTAAGGGTAAGGGTAAGGGTAAGGGTAAGGGTAAGCTTAAGGGTAAAAGCAAGGGTAAGGGTAAGGGTAAGGGTAAGTGTAAGGGTAAGGGTAATGGTAAGGGTAAAGGTAAGGGTAAGCCTAAGGGTAAAAGCAAGGGTAAGGGTAAGGGTAAGGGTAAGGGTAAGGGTAAGGGTAAGGGTAAGGGTAAGGGTAAGGGTAAGGGTAAGGGTAAGCTTAAGGGTAAAAGCAAGGGTAAGGGTAAGGGTAAGGGTAAGGGTAAGGGTAAGGGTAAGGGTAAGGGTAAGGGTAAGCTTAAGGGTAAGGGTAAGGGTAAGGGTAAGGGTAAGCGTAAGGGTAAAAGCAAGGGTAAGGGTAAGGGTAAGGGTAAGGGTAAGGGTAAGCTTAAGGGTAAAAGCAAGGGTAAGGGTAAGGGTAAGGGTAAGGGTAAGGGTAAGCTTAAGGGTAAAGGTAAGGGTAAGGGTAAGGGTAAGCTTAAGGGTAAAAGCAAGGGTAAGGGTAAGAGTAAGGGTAAGGGTAAGGGTAAGGGTAAGGGTAAGGGTAAGGGTAAGGGTGAGCTTAAGGGTAAAAGCAAGGGTAAGGGTAAGGGTAAGGGTAAGGGTAAGGGTAAGGGTAAGGGTAAGGGTGAGCTTAAGGGTAAAAGCAAGGGTAAGGGTAAGGGTAAGGGTAAGGGTAAGGGTAAGGGTAAGGGTAAGGGTAAGGGTAAGGGTAAGCTTAAGGGTAAAAGCAAGGGTAAGGGTAAGGGTAAGGGTAAGGGTAAGGGTAAGGGTAAGGGAAAGAGTAAGGGTAAGGGTAAGGGTAAGGGTAAGCTTAAGGGTAAAAGCAAGGGTAAGGGTAAGGGTAAGGGTAAGGGTAAGCCTAAGGGTAAAAGCAAGGGTAAGGGTAAGGGTAAGGGTAAGGGTAAGCTTAAGGGTAAAAGCAAGGGTAAGGGTAAGGGTAAGGGTAAGGGTAAGGGTAAGGGTAAGCTTAAGGGTGAAAGCAAGGGTGAGGGTAAGGGTAAGGGTAAGGGTAAGGTAAGGGTAAGGGTAAGGGTAAGGGTAAGGGTAAGCTTAAGGGTAAAAGCAAGGGTAAGGGTAAGGGTAAGGGTAAGGGTAAGGGTAAGGGTAAGGGTAAGCTTAAGGGTAAAAGCAAGGGTAAGGGTAAGGGTAAGGGTAAGGGTAAGGGTAAAGGTAAGGGTAAGCCTAAGGGTAAAATCAAGGGTAAGGGTAAGGGTAAGGGTAAGGGTAAGGGTAAGGGTAAGGGTAAGGGTAAGGGTAAGGGTAAGGGTAAGGGTAAGGGTAAGGGTAAGGGTAAGGGTAAGGGTAAGGGTAAGGGTAAGGGTAAGGGTAAGGGTAAGGGTAAGGGTAAGGGTAAGGGTAAGGGTAAGGGTAAGGGTAAGGGTAAGGGTAAGGGTAAGGGTAAGGGTAAGGGTAAGCTTAAGGGTAAAAGCAAGGGTAAGGGTAAGGGTAAGGGTAAGGGTAAGCCTAAGGGTAAAAGCAAGGGTAAGGGTAAGGGTAAGGGTAAGGGTAAGGGTAAGCTTAAGGGTAAAAGCAAGGGTAAGGGTAAGGGTAAGGGTAAGGGTAAGGGTAAGGGTAAGGGTAAGCTTAAGGGTAAAAGCAAGGGTAAGGGTAAGGGTAAGGGTAAGGGTAAGGGTAAGGGTAAGGGAAAAGGTAAGGGTAAGCCTAAGGGTTAAAGCAAGGGTAAGGGTAAGGGTAAGGGTAATGGTAAGGGTAAGGGTAAGGGTAAGGGTAAGCTTAAGGGTAAAAGCAAGGGTAAGGGTAAGGGTAAGGGTAAGGGTTAGGGTAAGGGTAAGGGTAAGGGTAAGGGTAAGGGTAAGGGTAAGGGTAAGGGTAAGGGTAAGGGTAAGGGTAAGCTTAAGGGTAAGGGTAAGGGTAAGGGTAAGGGTAAGCTTAAGGGTAAAAGCAAGGGTAAGGGTAAGGGTAAGGGTAAGGGTAAGCTTAAGGGTTAAAGCAAGGGTAAGGGTAAGGGTAAGGGTAAGGGTAAGGGTAAGCTTAAGGGTAAGGGTAAGGGTAAGGGTAAGGGTAAGGGTAAGCCTAAGGGTAAAAGCAAGGGTAAGGGTAAGGGTAAGGGTAAGGGTAAGCTTAAGGGTAAAAGCAAGGGTAAGGGTAAGGCTAAGGGTAAGGGTAAGGGTAAGGGTAAGGGTAAGGGTAAGCTTAAGGGTAAAAGCAAGGTTAAGGGTAAGGGTAAGGGTAAGGGTAAGGGTAAGGGTAAGGGTAAGGGTAAAGGTGAGGGTAAGCCTAAGGGTAAAAGCAAGGGTAAGGGTAAGGGTAAGGGTAAGGGTAAGGGTAAGGGTAAGGGTAAGGGTAAGGGTAAGGGTAGGGGTAAGAGTAAGGGTAAGGGTAAGCTTAAGGGTAAAAGCAAGGGTAAGGGTAAGGGTAAGGGTAAGGGTAAGGGTAAGGGTAAGCTTAAGGGTAAAAGCAAGGGTAAGGGTAAGGGTAAGGGTAAGGGTAAGGGTAAGGGTAAGGGTAAGGGTAAGGGTAAGGGTAAGGGTAAGGGTAAGCTTAAGGGTAAAAGCAAGGGTAAGGGTAAGTGTAAGGGTAAGTGTAAGGGTAAGGGTAATGGTAAGGGTAAAGGTAAGGGTAAGCCTAAGGGTAAAAGCAAGGGTAAGGGTAAGGGTAAGGGTAAGGGTAAGGGTAAGGGTAAGGGTAAGGGTAAGGGTAAGGGTAAGGGTAAGGGTAAGGGTAAGGGTAAGGGTAAGCTTAAGGGTAAAAGCAAGGGTAAGGGTAAGGGTAAGGGTAAGGGTAAGGGTAAGGGTAAGGGTAAGGGTAAGGGTAAGGGTAAGCTTAAGGGTAAGGGTAAGGGTAAGGGTAAGGGTAAGCGTAAGGGTAAAAGCAAGGGTAAGGGTAAGGGTAAGGGTAAGGGTAAGGGTAAGCTTAAGGGTAAAAGCAAGGGTAAGGGTAAGGGTAAGGGTAAGGGTAAGGGTAAGCTTAAGGGTAAAGGTAAGGGTAAGGGTAAGGGTAAGCTTAAGGGTAAAAGCAAGGGTAAGGGTAAGAGTAAGGGTAAGGGTAAGGGTAAGGGTAAGGGTAAGGGTAAGGGTAAGGGTGAGCTTAAGGGTAAAAGCAAGGGTAAGGGTAAGGGTAAGGCCAAGGGTAAGGGTAAGGGTAAGGGTAAGGGTGAGCTTAAGGGTAAAAGCAAGGGTAAGGGTAAGGGTAAGGGTAAGGGTAAGGGTAAGGGTAAGGGTAAGGGTAAGGGTAAGGGTAAGCTTAAGGGTAAAAGCAAGGGTAAGGGTAAGGGTAAGGGTAAGGGTAAGGGTAAGGGAAAGAGTAAGGGTAAGGGTAAGGGTAAGGGTAAGCTTAAGGGTAAAAGCAAGGGTAAGGGTAAGGGTAAGGGTAAGGGTAAGCCTAAGGGTAAAAGCAAGGGTAAGGGTAAGGGTAAGGGTAAGGGTAAGCTTAAGGGTAAAAGCAAGGGTAAGGGTAAGGGTAAGGGTAAGGGTAAGGGTAAGGGTAAGCTTAAGGGTGAAAGCAAGGGTGAGGGTAAGGGTAAGGGTAAGGGTAAGGGTAAGGGTAAGGGTAAGGGTAAGGGTAAGGGTAAGGGTAAGCTTAAGGGTAAAAGCAAGGGTAAGGGTAAGGGTAAGGGTAAGGGTAAGGGTAAGGGTAAGGGTAAGCTTAAGGGTAAAAGCAAGGGTAAGGGTAAGGGTAAGGGTAAGGGTAAGGGTAAAGGTAAGGGTAAGCCTAAGGGTAAAAGCAAGGGTAAGGGTAAGGGTAAGGGTAAGGGTAAGGGTAAGGGTAACGGTAAGGGTAAGGGTAAGGGTAAGGGTAAGGGTAAGGGTAAGGGTAAGGGTAAGGGTAAGGGTAAGGGTAAGGGTAAGGGTAAGGGTAAGGGTAAGGGTAAGGGTAAGGGTAAGGGTAAGGGTAAGGGTAAGGGTAAGGGTAAGGGTAAGGGTAAGGGTAAGGGTAAGGGTAAGCTTAAGGGTAAAAGCAAGGGTAAGGGTAAGGGTAAGGGTAAGGGTAAGCCTAAGGGTAAAAGCAAGGGTAAGGGTAAGGGTAAGGGTAAGGGTAAGGGTAAGCTTAAGGGTAAAAGCAAGGGTAAGGGTAAGGGTAAGGGTAAGGGTAAGGGTAAGGGTAAGCTTAAGGGTAAAAGCAAGGGTAAGGGTAAGGGTAAGGGTAAGGGTAAGGGTAAGGGTAAGGGAAAAGGTAAGGGTAAGCCTAAGGGTTAAAGCAAGGGTAAGGGTAAGGGTAAGGGTAATGGTAAGGGTAAGGGTAAGGGTAAGGGTAAGCTTAAGGGTAAAAGCAAGGGTAAGGGTAAGGGTAAGGGTAAGGGTTAGGGTAAGGGTAAGGGTAAGGGTAAGGGTAAGGGTAAGGGTAAGGGTAAGGGTAAGGGTAAGCTTAAGGGTAAGGGTAAGGGTAAGGGTAAGGGTAAGCTTAAGGGTAAAAGCAAGGGTAAGGGTAAGGGTAAGGGTAAGGGTAAGCTTAAGGGTTAAAGCAAGGGTAAGGGTAAGGGTAAGGGTAAGGGTAAGGGTAAGCTTAAGGGTAAGGGTAAGGGTAAGGGTAAGGGTAAGCTTAAGGGTAAACGCAAGGGTAAGGGTAAGGGTAAGGGTAAGGGTAAGGGTAAGCTTAAGGGTAAGGGTAAGGGTAAGGGTAAGGGTAAGCTTAAGGGTAAAAGCAAGGGTAAGGTTGAGGGTAAGGGTAAGGGTAAGGGTAAGGGTAAGGGTAAGGGTAAGGGTAAGGGTAAGGGTAAGCTTAATTGTAAGGGTAAGGGTAAGGGTAAGGGTAAGCTTAAGGGTAAAAGCAAGGGTAAGGGTAAGGGTAAGGGTAAGGGTAAGGGTAAGGGTAAGGGTAAGGGTAAGGGTAAGGGTAAGGGTAAGGGTGAGGGTAAGGGTAAGGGTAAGGGTAAGCTTAAGGGTAAGGGTAAGGGTAAGGGTAAGCTTAAGGGTAAAAGCAAGGGTAAGGGTAAGGGTAAGGGTAAGGGTAAGGGTAAGGGTAAGGGTAAGGGTAAGCTTAAGGGTAAAAGCAAGGGTAAGGGTAAGGGTAAGGGTAAGGGTAAGGGTAAGGGTAAGGGTAAGGGTAAGGGTAAGCTTAAGGGTAAGGGTAAGGGTAAGGGTAAGCTTAAGTGTAAAAGCAAGGGTAAGGGTAAGGGTAAGGGTAAGGGTAAGGGTAAAGGTAAGGGTAAGCCTAAGGGTAAAAGCAAGGGTAAGGGTAAGGGTAAGCGTAAGGGTAAGGGTAAGGGTAAGGGTAAGGGTAAGGGTAAGGGTAAGGGTAAGGGTAAGGGTAAGCTTAAGGGTAAAAGCAAGGGTAAGGGTAAGGGTAAGGGTAAGGGTAAGGGTAAGGGTAAGGGTAAGGGTAAGGGTAAGGGTAAGCTCAAGGGTAAAAGCAAGGGTAAGGGTAAGGGTAAGGGTAAGGGTAAGGGTAAGGGTAAGGGTAAGGGTAAGGGTAAGGGTAAGCTTAAGGGTAAAAGCAAGGGTAAGGGTAAGGGTAAGGGTAAGGGTAAGGGTTAGGGTAAGGGTAAAGGTAAGGGTAAGCCTAAGGGTAAAAGCAAGGGTAAGGGTAAGGGTAAGGGTAAGGGTAAGGGTAAGGGTAAGGGTAAGGGTAAGGGTAAGAGTAAGGGTAAAGGTAAGGGTAAGCTTAAGGGTAAAAGCAAGGGTAAGGGTAAGGGTAAGGGTAAGGGTAAGGGTAAGCCTAAGGGTAAAAGCAAGGGTAAGGGTAAGGTTAAGGGTAAGGGTAAGGGTAAGCTTAAGGGTAAAAGCAAGGGTAAGGGTAAGGGTAAGGGTAAGGGTAAGGGTAAGCTTAAGGGTAAAAGCAAGGGTAAGGGTAAGGGTGAGGGTGAGGGTAAGGGTAAGGGTAAGGGTAAAGGTAAGGGTAAGCCTAAGAGTAAAAGCAAGGGTAAGGGTAAGGGTAAGGGTAAGGGTAAGGGTAAGGGTAAGGGTAAGGGTAAGGGTAAGGGTAAGGGTAAGGGTAAGGGTAAGGGTAAGGGTAAGGGTAAGCTTAAGGGTAAAAGCAAGGGTAAGGATAAGGGTAAGGGTAAGGGTAAGGGTAAGGGTAAGGGTAAGGGTAAGGGTAAGGGTAAGGGTAAGCTTAAGGATAAAAGCAAGGGTAAGGGTAAGGGTAAGGGTAAGGGTAAGGGTAAGGGTAAGGGTAAGGGTAAGGGTAAGGGTAAGGGTAAGGGTAAGCTTAAGGGTAAAAGCAAGGGTAAGGGTTAGGGTAAGGGTAAGGGTAAGGGTAAGGGTAAGGGTAAGCTTAAGGGTAAAAGCAAGGGTAAGGGTAAGGGTAAAGGTAAGGGTAAGTGTAAGGGTAAGGGTAAGGGTAAATGTAAGGGTAAGCTTAAGGGTAAAAGCAAGGGTAAGGGTAAGGGTAAGGGTAAGGGTAAGGGTAAGGGTAAGGGTAAGGGTAAGGGTAAGGGTAAGGGTAAGGGTAAGGGTAAGGGTAAGGGTAAGCTTAAGGGTAAAAGCAAGGGATGGGTAAGGGTAAGGGTAAGGGTAAGGGTAAGGGTAAGGGTAAGGGTAAGGGTAAGGGTAAGGGTAAGGGTAAGGGTAAGGGTTAGGGTAAGGGTAAGGGTAAGGGTAAGGGTAAGGGTAAGGGTAAGCTTAAGGGTAAGGGTAAGGGTAAGGTTAAGGGTAAGGGTAAGCCTAAGGGTAAAAGCAAGGGTAAGGGTAAGGGTAAGGGTAAGGGTAAGCTTAAGGGTAAAAGCAAGGGTAAGGGTAAGGCTAAGGGTAAGGGTAAGGGTAAGGGTAAGGGTAAGGGTAAGCTTAAGGGTAAAAGCAAGGGTAAGGGTAAGGGTAAGGGTAAGGGTAAGGGTAAGGGTAAGGGTAAAGGTGAGGGTAAGCCTAAGGGTAAAAGCAAGGGTAAGGGTAAGGGTAAGGGTAAGGGTAAGGGTAAGGGTAAGGGTAAGGGTAAGGGTAGGGGTAAGAGTAAGGGTAAGGGTAAGCTTAAGGGTAAAAGCAAGGGTAAGGGTAAGGGTAAGGGTAAGGGTAAGGGTAAGGGTAAGCTTAAGGGTAAAAGCAAGGGTAAGGGTAAGGGTAAGGGTAAGGGTAAGGGTAAGGGTAAGGGTAAGGGTAAGGGTAAGGGTAAGGGTAAGGGTAAGGGTAAGGGTAAGGGTAAGGGTAAGGGTAAGCTTAAGGGTAAAAGCAAGGGTAAGGGTAAGGGTAAGGGTAAGGGTAAGGATAAGGGTAATGGTAAGGGTAAAGGTAAGGGTAAGCCTAAGGGTAAAAGCAAGGGTAAGGGTAAGGGTAAGGGTAAGGGTAAGGGTAAGGGTAAGGGTAAGGGTAAGGGTAAGGGTAAGGGTAAGCTTAAGGGTAAAAGCAAGGGTAAGGGTAAGGGTAAGGGTAAGGGTAAGGGTAAGGGTAAGGGTAAGGGTAAGGGTAAGGGTAAGGGTAAGGGTAAGGGTAAGGGTAAGGGTAAGGGTAAGGGTAAGGGTAAGGGTAAGGGTAAGCTTAAGGGTAAGGGTAAGGGTAAGGGTAAGGGTAAGCGTAAGGGTAAAAGCAAGGGTAAGGGTAAGGGTAAGGGTAAGGGTAAGCTTAAGGGTAAAAGCAAGGGTAAGGGTAAGGGTAAGGGTAAGGGTAAGGGTAAGGGTAAGGGTAAGCTTAAGGGTAAGGGTAAGGGTAATGGTAAGGGTAAGCTTAAGGGTAAAAGCAAGGGTAAGGGTAAGAGTAAGGGTAAGAGTAAGGGTAAGGGTAAGGGTAAGGGTAAGGGTGAGCTTAAGGGTAAAAGCAAGGGTAAGGGTAAGGGTAAGGGTAAGGGTAAGGGTAAGGGTAAGGGTAAGGGTAAAGGTAAGGGTAAGGGTAAGCTTAAGGGTAAAAGCAAGGGTAAGGGTAAGGGTAAGGGTAAGGGTAAGGGTAAGGGTAAGGGTAAGGGTAAGGGTAAGGGTAAAGGTAAGGGTAAGCCTAAGGGTAAAAGCAAGGGTAAGGGTAAGGGTAAGGGTAAGGGTAAGAGTAAGGGTAAGGGTAAGGGTAAGGGTAAGCTTAAGGGTAAAAGCAAGGGTAAGGGTAAGGGTAAGGGTAAGGGTAAGCCTTAGGGTAAAAGCAAGGGTAAGGGTAAGGGTAAGGGTAAGGGTAAGGGTAAGCTTAAGGGTAAAAGCAAGGGTAAGGGTAAGGGTAAGGGTAAGGGTAAGGGTAAGGGTAAGGGTAAGGGTAAGGGTAAGCTTAAGGGTAAAAGCAAGGGTGAGGGTAAGGGTAAGGGTAAGGGTAAGGGTAAGGGTAAGGGTAAGGGTAAGGGTAAGGGTAAGGGTAAGGGTAAGCTTAAGGGTAAAAGCAAGGGTAAGGGTAAGGGTAAGGGTAAGGGTAAGGGTAAGGGTAAGGGTAAGGGTAAGGGTAAGGGTAAGGGTAAGCTTAAGGGTAAAAGCAAGGGTAAGGGTAAGGGTAAGGGTAAGGGTAAGGGTAAAGGTAAGGGTAAGCCTAAGGGTAAAAGCAAGGGTAAGGGTAAGGGTAAGGGTAAGGGTAAGGGTAAGGGTAAGGGTAAGGGTAAGGGTAAGGGTAAGGGTAAGGGTAAGGGTAAGGGTAAGGGTAAGGGTAAGGGTAAGGGTAAGGGTAAGGGTAAGGGTAAGGGTAAGGGTAAGGGTAAGGGTAAGGGTAAGCTTAAGGGTAAAAGCAAGGGTAAGGGTAAGGGTAAGGGTAAGGGTAAGCCTAAGGGTAAAAGCAAGGGTAAGGGTAAGGGTAAGGGTAAGGGTAAGGGTAAGCTTAAGGGTAAAAGCAAGTGTAAGGGTAAGGGTAAGGGTAAGGGTAAGGGTAAGGGTAAGGGTAAGGGTAAGCTTAAGGGTAAAAGCAAGGGTAAGGGTAAGGGTAAGGGTAAGGGTAAGGGTAAGGGTAAGGGTAAAGGTAAGGGTAAGCCTAAGGGTAAAAGCAAGGGTAAGGTTGAGGGTAAGGGTAAGGGTAAGGGTAAGGGTAAGGGTAAGGGTAAGCTTAAGGGTAAAAGCAAGGGTAAGGGTAAGGGTGAGGGTAAGGGTAAGGGTAAGGGTAAGGGTAAGGGTAAGGGTAAGGGTAAGCTTAAGGGTAAGGGTAAGGGTAAGGGTAAGGGTAAGCTTAAGGGTAAAAGCAAGGGCAAGGGTAAGGGTAAGGGTAAGGGTAAGCTTAAGGGTAAAAGCAAGGGTAAGGGTAAGGGTAAGGGTAAGGGTAAGGGTAAGGGTAAGGGTAAGCTTAAGGGTAAGGGTAAGGGTAAGGGTAAGGGTAAGCTTAAGGGTAAAAGCAAGGGTAAGGGTAAGGGTAAGGGTAAGGGTAAGGGTAAGCTTAAGGGTAAGGGTAAGGGTAAGGGTAAGGGTAAGCTCAAGGGTAAAAGCAAGGGTAAGGTTAAGGGTAAGGGTAAGGGTAAGGGTAAGGGTAAGGGTAAGGGTAAGGGTAAGCTTAAGGGTAAGGGTAAGGGAAAGGGTAAGGGTAAGCTTAAGGGTAAAAGCAAGGGTAAGGGTTAGGTTAAGGGTAAGGGTAAGGGTAAGGGTAAGGGTAAGGGTAAGGGTAAGGGTAAGGGTAAGCTTAAGGGTAAGGGTAAGGGTAAGGGTAAGCTTAAGGGTAAAAGCAAGGGTAAGGGTAAGGGTAAGGGTAAGGGTAAGGGTAAGCTTAAGGGTAAAAGCAAGGGTAAGGGTAAGGGTAAGGGTAAGGGTAAGGGTAAGGGTAAGGGTAAGGGTAAGGGTAAGGGTAAGGGTAAGGGTAAGCTTAAGGGTAAGGGTAAGGGTAAGGGTAAGCTTAAGGGTAAAAGCAAGGGTAAGGGTAAGGGTAAGGGTAAGGGTAAGGGTAAAGGTAAGGGTAAGCCTAAGGGTAAAAGCAAGGGTAAGGGTAAGGGTAAGGGTAAGGGTAAGGGTAAGGGTAAGGGTAAGGGTAAGGGTAAGGGTAAGGGTAAGGGTAAGCTTAAGGGTAAAAGCAAGGGTAAGGGTAAGGGTAAGGGTAAGGGTAAGGGTAAGGGTAAGGGTAAGCTTAAGGGTAAAAGCAAGGGTAAGGGTAAGGGTAAGGGTAAGGGTAAGTGTAAGGGTAAGGGTAAGGGTAAGGGTAAGCTTAAGGGTAAAAGCAAGGGTAAGGGTAAGGGTAAGGGTAAGGGTTAGGGTAAGGGTAAAGGTAAGGGTAAGCCTAAGGGTAAAAGCAAGGGTAAGGGTAAGGGTAAGGGTAAGGGTAAGGGTAAGGGTAAGGGTAAGGGTAAGGGTAAGGGTAAGGGTAAGAGTAAGGGTAAGGGTAAGGGTAAGCTTAAGGGTAAAAGCAAGGGTAAGGGTAAGGGTAAGGGTAAGGGTAAGCCTAAGGGTAAAAGCAAGGGTAAGGGTAAGGTTAAGGGTAAGGGTAAGGGTAAGCTTAAGGGTAAAAGCAAGGGTAAGGGTAAGGGTAAGGGTAAGGGTAAGGGTGAGCTTAAGGGTAAAAGCAAGGGTAAGGGTAAGGGTGAGGGTGAGGGTAAGGGTAAGGGTAAGGGTAAAGGTAAGGGTAAGCCTAAGAGTAAAAGCAAGGGTAAGGGTAAGGGTAAGGGTAAGGGTAAGGGTAAGGGTAAGGGTAAGGGTAAGGGTAAGGGTAAGGGTAAGGGTAAGGGTCAGCTTAAGGGTAAAAGCAAGGGTAAGGATAAGGGTAAGGGTAAGGGTAAGGGTAAGGGTAAGGGTAAGGGTAAGGGTAAGGGTAAGGGTAAGGGTAAGGGTAAGGGTAAGGGTAAGCTTAAGGGTAAAAGCAAGGGTAAGGGTAAGGGTAAGGGTAAGGGTAAGGATAAGGGTAAGGGTAAGGGTAAGGGTAAGGGTAAGGGTAAGGGTAAGCTTAAGGGTAAAAGCAAGGGTAAGGGTTAGGGTAAGGGTAAGGGTAAGGGTAAGGGTAAGGGTAAGCTTAAGGGTAAAAGCAAGGGTAAGGGTAAGGGTAAGGGTAAGGGTAAGGGTAAGGGTAAGGGTAAAGGTAAGGGTAAGCTTAAGGGTAAAAGCAAGGGTAAGGGTAAGGGTAAGGGTAAGGGTAAGGGTAAGGGTAAGGGTAAGGGTAAGGGTAAGGGTAAGGGTAAGGGTAAGGGTAAGGGTAAGGGTAAGGGTAAGGGTAAGGGTAAGGGTAAGCTTAAGGGTATAAGCAAGGGTAAGGGTAAGGGTAAGGGTGAGGGTAAGGGTAAGGGTAAAGGTAAGGGTAAGCTTAAGGGTAAAAGCAAGGGTAAGGGTAAGGGTAAGGGTAAGGGTAAGGGTAAAGGTAAGGGTAAGGGTAAGCTAGAGGGTAAAAGCAAGGGTAAGGGTAAGGGTAAGTGTAAGGGTAAGGGTAAGGGTAAGGGTAAGGGTAAGGGTAAGGGTAAGGGTAAGGGTAAGGGTAAGGGTAAAGGTAAGGTTAAGCCTAAGGGTAAAAGCAAGGGTAAGGGTAAGTGTAAGGGTAAGGGTAAGGGTAAGGGTAAGGGTAAGGGTAAGGGTAAGGGTAAGGGTAAGGGTAAGCTTAAGGGTAAAAGCAAGGGTAAGGGTAAGGGTAAGGGTAAGGGTAAGCCTAAGGGTAAAAGCAAGGGTAAGGGTAAGGGTAAGGGTAAGCTTAAGGGTAAAAGCAAGGGTAAGGGTAAGGGTAAGGGTAAGGGTAAGGGTAAGCTTAAGGGTAAAAGCAAGGGTAAGGGTAAGGGTAAGGGTAAGGGTAAGGGTAAGGGTAAGGGTAAGGGTAAGGGTAAGGGTAAGGGTAAGTGTAAGGGTAAGGGTAAATGTAAGGGTAAGCCTAAGGGTCAAAGCAAGGGTAAGGGTAAGGGTAAGGGTAAGGGTAAGGGTAAGGGTAAGGGTAAGGGTAAGGGTAAGGGTAAGCTTAAGGGTAAAAGCAAGGGTAAGGGTAAGGGTAAGGGTAAGGGTAAGGGTAAGGGTAAGGGTAAGGGTAAGGGTAAGGGTAAGGGTAAGCTTAAGGGTAAGGGTAAGGGTAAGGGTAAGGGTAAGCCTAAGGGTAAAAGCAAGGGTAAGTGTAAGGGTGAGGGTAAGGGTAAGGGTAAGCTTAAGGGTAAAAGCAAGGGTAAGGGTAAGGGTAAGGGTAAGGGTAAGGGTAAGGGTAAGCTTAAGGGTAAAAGCAAGGGTAAGGGTAAGGGTAAGGGTAAGGGTAAGGGTAAGGGTTAGGCTAAAGGTAAGGGTAAGCCTAAGGGTAAAAGCAAGGGTAAGGGTAAGGGTAAGGGTAAGGGTAAGGGTAAGGGTAAGGGTAAGGGTAAGGGTAAGGGTAAGGGTAAGGGTAAGGGTAAGGGTAAAGGTAAGGGTAAGGGTAAGCTTAAGGGTAAAAGCTAGGGTAAGGGTAAGGGTAAGGGTAAGGGTAAGAGTAAGGGTAAGGGTAAGGGTAAGCTTAAGGGTAAAAGCAAGGGTAAGGGTAAGGGTAAGGGTAAGGGTAAGGGTAAGGGTAAGGGTAAGGGTAAGGGTAAGGGTAAGGGTAAGGGTAAGGGTAAGGGTAAGCTTAAGGGTAAAAGCAAGGGTAAGGGTAAGGGTAAGGATAAGGGTAAGGGTAAGGGTAAGGGTAAGGGTAAGGGTAAGGGTAAGCTTAAGGGTAAAAGCAAGGGTAAGGGTAAGGGTAAGGGTAAGGGTAAGGGTAAGGGTAAGGGTAATGGTAAGGGTAAAGGTAAGGGTAAGCCTAAGGGTAAAAGCAAGGGTAAGGGTAAGGGTAAGGGTAAGGGTAAGGGTGAGGGTAAGCTTAAGGGTAAAAGCAAGGGTAAGGGTAAGGGTAAGGGTAAGGGTAAGGGTAAGGGTAAGGGTAAGCTTAAGGGTAAGGGTAAGGGTAAGGGTAAGGGTAAGGGTAAGCTTAAGGGTAAAAGCAAGGGTAAGGGTAAGGGTAAGGGTAAGGGTAAGGGTAAGCTTAAGGGTAAAAGCAAGGGTAAGGGTAAGGGTAAGGGTAAGGGTAAGGGTAAGGGTAAGGGTAAGCTTAAGGGTAAGGGTAAGGGTAAGGGTAAGCTTAAGGGTAAAAGCAAGGGTAAGGGTCAGGGTAAGGGTAAGTGTAAGGGTAAGGGTAAGGGTAAGGGTAAGGGTGAGCTTAAGGGTAAAAGCAAGGGTAAGGGTAAGGTTAAGGGTAAGGGTAAGGGTAAGGGTAAGGGTAAGGGTAAGGGTTAGCTTAAGGGTAAAAGCAAGGGTAAGGGTAAGGGTAAGGGTAAGGGTAAGGGTAAGGGTAAGGGTAAGGGTAAGGGTAAGGGTAAGGGTAAGGGTAAAGGTAAGGGTAAGCCTAAGGGTAAAAGCAAGGGTAAGGGTAAGGGTAAGGGTAAGGGTAAGAGTAAGGGTAAGGGTAAGGGTAAGGTTAAGCTTAAGGGTAAAAGCAAGGGTAAGGGTAAGGGTAAGGGGAACGGTAAGCCTAAGGGTAAAAGCAAGGGTAAGGGAAAGGGTAAGGGTAAGGGTAAGGGTAAGGGTAAGCTTAAGGGTAAAAGCAAGGGTGAGGGTAAGGGTAAGGGTAAGGGTAAGGGTAAGGGTAAGGGTAAGGGTAAGGGTAAGGGTAAGGGTAAGGGTAAGGGTAAGGGTAAGGGTAAGGGTAAGGGTAAGGGTAAGGGTAAGGGTAAGCTTAAGGGTATAAGCAAGGGTAAGGGTAAGAGTAAGGGTGAGGGTAAGGGTAAGGGTAAGGGTAAGGGTAAGGGTAAGCTTAAGGGTAAAAGCAAGGGTAAGGGTAAGGGTAAGGGTAAGGGTAAGGGTAAGGGTAAGCTTAAGGGTTAAAGCAAGGGTAAGGGTAAGGGTAAGGGTAAGGGTAAGGGTAAGGGTAAGGGTAAGGGTAAGGGTAAGGGTAAGGGTAAGGGTAAGGTTAAGGGTAAGGGTAAGGGTAAAGGTAAGGTTAAGCCTAAGGGTAAAAGCAAGGGTAAGGATAAGGGTAAGGGTAAGGGTAAGGGTAAGGGTAAGGGTAAGGGTAAGGGTAGGGTAAGGGTAAGGGTAAGGGTAAGGGTAAGGGTAAGGGTAAGGGTAAGGGTAAGGGTAAGGGTAAGCTTAAGGGTAAAAGCAAGGGTAAGGGTAAGGGTAAGGGTAAGGGTAAGCCTAAGGGTAAAAGCAAGGGTAAGGGTAAGGGTAAGGGTAAGGGTAAGGGTGAGCTTAAGGGTAAAAGCAAGGGTAAGGGTAAGGGTAAGGGTAAGGGTGAGGGTAAGGGTAGGGTAAGCTTAAGGGTAAAAGCAAGGGTAAGGGTAAGGGTAAGGGTAAGGGTAAGGGTAAGGGTAAGGGTAAGGGTAAGGGTAAGGGTAAGGGTAAGGGTAAAGGTAAGGGTAAGCCTAAGGGTCAAAGCAAGGGTAGGGTAAGGGTAAGGGTAAGGGTAAGGGTAAGGGTAAGGGTAAGGGTAAGGGTAAGGGTAAGGGTAAGGGTAAGCTTAAGGGTAAAAGCAAGGGTAAGGGTAAGGGTAAGGGTAAGGGTAAGGGTAAGGGTAAGGGTAAGGGTAAGGGTAAGGGTAAGCTTAAGGGTAAGGGTAAGGGTAAGGGTAAGGGTAAGCCTAAGGGTAAAAGCAAGGGTAAGTGTAAGGGTAAGGGTAAGGGTAAGGGTAAGCTTAAGGGTAAAAGCAAGGGTAAGGGTAAGGGTAAGGGTAAGGGTAAGGGTAAGGGTAAGGGTAAGCTTAAGGGTAAAAGCAAGGGTAAGGGTAAGGGTAAGGGTAAGGGTAAGGGTAAGGGTAAGGCTAAAGGTAAGGGTAAGCCTAAGGGTAAAAGCAAGGGTAAGGGTAAGGGTAAGGGTAAGGGTAAGGGTAAGGGTAAGGGTAAGGGTAAGGGTAAGGGTAAGGGTAGTTTAAGGGTAAGGGTAAGGGTAAAGGTAAGGGTAAGGGTAAGCTTAAGGGTAAAAGCAAGGGTAAGGGTAAGGGTAAGGGTAAGAGTAAGGGTAAGGGTAAGGGTAAGCTAAGGGTAAAAGCAAGGGGAAGGGTAAGGGTAAGGGTAAGGGTAAGGGTAAGGGTAAGGGTAAGGGTAAGGGTAAGGGTAAGGGTAAGGGTAAGGGTAAGGGTAAGGGTAAGGGTAAGGGTAAGGGTAAGCTTAAGGGTAAAAGCAAGGGTAAGGGTAAGGGTAAGGGTAAGGGTAAGGGTAAGGGTAAGGGTAAGGGTAAGGGTAAGGGTAAGGGTAAGCTTAAGGGTAAAAGCAAGGGTAAGGGTAAGGGTAAGGGTAAGGGTAAGGGTAAGGGTAAGGGTAAGGGTAATGGTAAGGGTAAAGGTAAGGGTAAGCCTAAGGGTAAAAGCAAGGGTAAGGGAAAGGGTAAGGGTAAGGGTAAGGGTAAGGTTAAGGGTAAGGGTTAGGGTAAGGGTAAGGGTAAGGGTAAGGGTAAGGGTAAGGGTAAGCTTAAGGGTAAAGCAAGGGTAAGGGTAAGGGTAAGGGTAAGGGTAAGGGTAAGGTAAGCTTAAGGGTAAGGGTAAGGGTAAGGGTAAGGGTAAGGGTAAGCTTAAGGGTAAAAGCAAGGGTAAGGGTAAGGGTAAGGGTAAGGGTAAGGGTAAGCTTAAGGGTAAAAGCAAGGGTAAGGGTAAGGGTAAGGGTAAGGGTAAGGGTAAGGGTAAGGGTAAGCTTAAGGTAAGGGTAAGGGTAAGGTAAGGGTAAGGGTAAGCTTAAGGGTAAAAGCAAGGGTAAGGGTCAGGGTAAGGGTAAGTGTAAGGGTAAGGGTAAGGGTAAGGGTAAGGGTGAGCTTAAGGGTAAAAGCAAGGGTAAGGTAAGGTTAAGGGTAAGGGTAAGGGTAAGGGTAAGGGTAAGGGTTAGCTTAAGGGTAAAAGCAAGGGTAAGGCTAAGGGTAAGGGTAAGGTAAGGTAAGGGTAAGGGTAAGGGTAAGGGTAGGGTAAGGGTAAGGGTAAAGGTAAGGGTAAGCCTAAGGGTAAAAGCAAGGGTAAGGGTAAGGGTAAGGGTAAGGGTAAGAGTAAGGGTAAGGGTAAGGGTAAGGGTAAGCTTAAGGGTAAAAGCAAGGGTAAGGGTAAGGGTAAGGGTAGGGTAAGCCTAAGGGTAAAAGCAAGGGTAAGGGTAAGGGTAAGGATAAGGGTAAGGGTAAGCTTAAGGGTAAAAGCAAGGGTAAGGGTAAGGGTAAGGGTAAGGGTAAGGGTAAGCTTAAGGGTAAAAGCAAGGGTGAGGGTAAGGGTAAGGGTAAGGGTAAGGGTAAGGGTAAGGGTAAGGGTAAGGGTAAGGGTAAGGGTAAGGGTAAAGGTAACTAAGAGTAAAAGCAAGGGTAAGGGTAAGGGTAAGGGTAAGGGTAAGGTAAGGGTAAGGGTAAGGGTAAGGGTAAGCTTAAGGGTAAAAGCAAGGGTAAGGATAAGGGTAAGGGTAAGGGTAAGGGTAAGGGTGAGGGTAAGGGTAAGGGTAAGGGTAAGGGTAAGCTTAAGTGTAAAAGCAAGGGTAAGGGTAAGGGTAAGGGTAAGGGTAAGGGTAAGGGTAAGGGTAAGGGTAAGCTTAAGGGTAAAAGCAAGGGTAAGGGTTAGGTAAGGGTAAGGGTAAGGGTAAGGGTAAGGGTAAGCTTAAGGGTAAAAGCAAGGGTAAGGGTAAGGGTAAGGGTAAGGGTAAGGGTAAGGGTAAGGGTAAGGGTAAGGTTAAGGGTAAGGGTAAGGGTAAGCTTAAGGGTAAAAGCAAGGGTAAGGGTAAGGGTAAGGGTAAGGGTAAGGGTAAGGGTAAGGGTAAGGGTAAGGGTAATGGTAAGGGTAAGGTAAGGGTAAGCCTAAGGGTAAAAGCAAGGGTAAGGAAAGGGTAAGGGTAAGGGTAAGGGTAAGGTTAAGGGTAAGGGTTAGGGTAAGGGTAAGGGTAAGGGTAAGGGTAAGGGTAAGGTAAGCTTAAGGGTAAAAGCAAGGGTAAGGGTAAGGGTAAGGGTAAGGGTAAGGGTAAGGGTAAGGGTAAGCTTAAGGGTAAGGGTAAGGGTAAGGGTAAGGGTAAGGGTAAGCTAAGGGTAAAAGCAAGGGTAAGGGTAAGGGTAAGGGTAAGGGTAAGGGTAAGGGTAAGCTTAAGGGTAAAAGCAAGGGTAAGGGTAAGGGTAAGGGTAAGGGTAAGGGTAAGCTTAAGGGTAAGGGTAAGGGTAAGGGTAAGGGTAAGCTTAAGGGTAAAAGCAAGGGTAAGGGTCAGGGTAAGGGTAAGTGTAAGGGTAAGGGTAAGGGTAAAGGTAAGGGTGAGCTTAAGGGTAAAAGCAAGGGTAAGGGTAAGGTTAAGGGTAAGGGTAAGGGTAAGGGTAAGGGTAAGGGTAGCTTAAGGGTAAAAGCAAGGGTAAGGCTAAGGGTAAGGGTAAGGGTAAGGGTAAGGGTAAGGGTAAGGGTAGGGTAAGGGTAAAGGTAAGGGTAAGCCTAAGGGTAAAAGCAAGGGTAAGGGTAAGGGTAAGGGTAAGGGTAAGAGTAAGGGTAAGGGTAAGGGTAAGGGTAAGCTTAAGGGTAAAAGCAAGGGTAAGGGTAAGGGTAAGGGTAAGGGTAAGCCTAAGGGTAAAAGCAAGGGTAAGGGTAAGGGTAAGGATAAGGGTAAGGTAAGCTTAAGGGTAAAAGCAAGGGTAAGGGTAAGGGTAAGGGTAAGGGTAAGGG